>UYYA01000083.1:0-128712 GCA_900624975.1 Angiostrongylus costaricensis
TGTGTTATCAACTCCTAGGTCCTAGGTATATATATATATATATATATATATATATATATATATATATATATATATATTGTATGACGTTAAACAGAATTGCAGTGTCAGGCCAACGATCTGCTCATTTCGTCGCAGTTGTTTCACGCATTAAATTTTGTTACTGGACAGTAAAGAATTAACTGGTTTAAAAGTCACTTTCATAAAAGTTTTCCGCCAGTAACTAGACGTGACCAACACCTAATACAATACAATACTTATTTACTTGATAGTTGAATGGCCCGTTTTCACTGGTTGTACGGGCCCAGCTTAATCTCCATTTTTGGAGATTTGCTGGTTAAGCTATTATGGTTCCCTGGAGTCCCTGGCTCAGTCTAGCCAAAGTCAGCCCCAAGTTTTCACCGCTACAAGCAGTCGCAGCCCTTGCGGATGAGGGCGACCCACCACAATGCGACTTTGATACTAGGACCGTGGTGGATCTTGGTATTGGTTTACTCTTAGCTAGGCTTCCCGATAGAAACGCCGGACTCCTCAGCTTTGGAGACCCTGCTAGAGGATGAATCCCACGCTGTACACAGCAGCCCGACACCCAGGAACACCTCCCATCCATAATAAGGCGGTAAACCGTTGCAAGGAATAACAATAGTAGTATGTAATAATAGTTATACATGGTATAGGTTCCTACGCTTCATATGTTTCCTCTCCACTTGACGACGGAAGCAAAGGCCCTTTTCATATACGCGACTTCTGAGTTCATATTCTCCTTCAATCATTGCGCAATTCACATAGATGATTACTATTATACATTTTTACTCTGGAAATCGGCAGAACTTGAATCGAACAGGATGTCAAAAAAAAATGGATTTGCTGGGTAGCTGGTGGTTTCGTTGGACCTCGAAATCGACTAGAAAATGGCTTGGAAAGAATTGTCTGTCCATACGTCCATAATCTAAAAAGACGGACAAGTGGGAGGTTGTAGTATGGCTTCAGCAGCTTAGGAGATATAACGGCTCAGCGTCACCTTTTGGTGCAATGAATAAAAATGTTTTCAGCAGTGCTGCCGCTTAACTAACATTGTTTGAAAGGGAAGAGTCGTACAATAGTGGAGTTCCTGAGATTGTCTTCTCAAAGGATAAGAACAAAAGTGGTATTTCTAACCTACTACTGGTCTAATGAATGCATTTTTGCACGACTGAGGCTATAGTAGACAACGTTCCAGGAGAACTGGTGATCAAGTACGACAATTTTTATGCGGATCGGGAGCTCTGACAAAATGTTTCCTTGGAAATATTGGTACAATGGAAGAGTCTGTTGATTTCGGGATCTGCAGTCTGTTTCGCTAATCTCTTTCTTAAGAAGTAAATGTGAGACACTTACTTTCTGCGTAAGTAGCTCAAAATACCAACACTGCCCTCATTTTCGGAGTCACTGAATACCGAATCACTGAATACTTCTTTTCTTTTCTTCTTCTTTCACCGAATAGCATCTGTGGTGCCCTCATTGCAATCAGAATTTCCAGCCACCATCTCCGACTCTAGCCAACCTCTAAGGTTACTATTAAAGCACTGGACGATGAACCTAATTTTGCTACCAATTTTAATACACCATGACGAAACGCTGCTGTACACGGAACAACCACGTATGACGTTGGAAACACGCGTTCTGCTATGTTTCCGTGATTATTTTTAGTTATCTACAGGACCCTCTCCCAACGGTTTACCGCTTCATCGTGGCCAGGAGGTGTTTCTGGGTGTCGGACTGCGATGTACAGCGGAGGATTGGTCCTCCCGGCATGGTCTCGCAACCTGAGAAGGAGTCCGGCGTTTCCATCAGGAAGCCTGGCTAAGAGAAAACCAATACCAAGATCCACCATCAAAGTCGCATGGTGGTAAATCTCCTTCTGATCCACAAGAGCTGAGACTGACTGTCGTGATGACGACCTGGGGCAGACTTTGGCCAGGCTGTACTCGGGATTCCATGGAACCACAATGGCTTAACCAGCAAATCTCCGAAAAATGGTGATTATGCTGGGGTCCTCACAACCAGTGAGGACGGGCCGTTCAAGTATCAAGTAAGTATCTACAGAACAAGCATTATCACACATTGTCACACTTAAGGAAACAAGCGCAAATCCATTCAAGGATAACTCAACATTTTTCGCAGTTCCTTGCACCTGATGCCATGTCTGACTCACATTTCTTCATGCCATTGAAGATGTAGTTCCATGAAAAGTTGACTCCAATCCGATTTCTTCCTCGGTAGAATCTGAGTCGCAAAGCGGAAAATCTCCCTCTGTATCACAAGGACCGGTGATTGCCAATGATGAACAGCTAGAAGCATTAAAATATGGTTATCTGAAAATCGAGAGAAATTCATGATCGATCAGCGCTCAAAATCTCAATAGGAACAATTGTATCTTCAGATCGCAGCTAAAACCTCGGAGGAAGTCCAATTTTGGATGAGGGGTTGTGAGGAAATAAAACGAATGGAAGAGGAGCTGCAGGAGACCTGAAAAAAAAGTACGTTTCAGTACTTCATTATTACTAATACTATTATCATACGCTTTGGATGATGTTCAACTAATTAGCTAAGGTCCTAGAAATCTCGCGATTAACGCTAACCTTTACTACGAAGACATTAGACAATGGTACAACAGTTATGATGTCAGCACTCATCAACAAGAGTAGATCCCTCTATACAAGAACTCTAGCCGACTCCTATCGCATCTTGAAACGACGACACAGTCACTATGCAGCTCCATTGCCATCATTACGATGAATAGGATCAGACACGGACATCATTTCGCCAATGCAATTCACCACTACATTGTAGTCAATTAGGAAGTCGCTTGACATGACAAGGACGGCGAATATTTGTCAGTAATTCATGTAAAACCGCTGTTTCACTGGCGAAAGTCGTCGCTCTTCCAAGTATTTATCAGTGAAGTTTAATAATACCCAGGAAGCTTAACTAAGCGGAATAAAGGATAAAAAGGATAAAGCTCTCAGTGTTGATTTATCCCTGAGTGATGCGCCATGCATTCGACTTCATTAAGCATCGTTGGAAGTGTCCGAATGTATATCTGACCTTTACGATGACTCGCGGTGGCCTAGCGATATATTGAGCTGGTGCTGCTATCCTCCCAGACAAATCTGGTTCTAATTTGCCGAGCCCGGAGGGTGGAAGGCTTGGTGGTCCATGGACGCTGGGATCGATCCCATGTGTGTTACAGGGCACCTCCGACGACTGCGCCACACGCCCTTCCGCCCTAAGCGGAATGTAAGGTAAAATCCCAAGTAAGATAGAGCAAAACTGAACTAACCAAAAAAAAAACCAGGAGAAACCGAAAGCAACACTCTTCCCTAGTATACTTCTTATTTTTTATTTTTATTCCATTTTCCCATTCCATTCCATTTTTTTATTTCTTATTTTTTCTTATTTCTTATTATTTTTTTCTTGTTCCCTTCACAAGAACCTGTCCACAGTTCCGTCACACCTATAGTTCTCAGGATTGTCGGCACAATTCATGAACTAGTGATACCTAGTCACATCTGACCGCGCGTCATAAAGTTCCCTATTTAGTAGTGGTACCGGCTTTCTGGAAAAGTTCCAGGTGCAGGGGAACAGTTAAATTATTATGGCGTAACATAATTAGACACTCAACTTCCTAAAAATCAAATTCACGCCCGATGCCTTCTAAACTCATTTTATTAAGCTCCTTGAATGCAAGGAAAAAACAACAAACAAAATACCATAATTGTTATAACAAAGCACTAATAAATACGTATAAAAATCAACATTATTAATATCGGTATGTACTGATCTTCTTAGTAACTTTGTACAAGAATTTATACGGTAACAACTAGTCCAATACTGCATGGTTCACAAAAGAAAAAGCATAAGACTTCGCCACCGAGAATGACCATGTTAGCAGGACTAATATCTTCAGTGTTCTACGAAGCACACATCATGCAGAATAGCACAGCTACGTACAGTTATGACCAGAAAAAGAGGATAGCATTACGTCCATTACATCAGTGTTCAGTCAAAACCGACATCAGTGTGCAAAGCTCTTATTCGATAAGATCATTTTTAAAATCGGATAGGAACCGTACACGCACATAGAACTACACTCGGTAAACAAACAAAACAGTACAAATATTACGTTAAATAAAAAAACCCTATAAAAAATCACAACGAACCTTCAGTTCTCGAGAACTATGTGACACGTCAATACACTAGCATCACTAAGATAGAAACGTCAGGAAGACGTCTCAATAAAGTATGAGCGTAAAATCGAATGATGATGTGGTGTGATACAGCAAAGTTGTGAGCTCTAATGTTATATGTATTTTAAAACAAGCCGTGTAAGTACTTTTCTCAGAAAACAAGTCAATCAGATTCCAAACTTTTCATGTACGAGGGCTCGCGCAAGGAGTAAGCAGCTCCGGAGTGCTTGGGAACACGAGATCTTCATTTCCAATCAGTGGTGAGCAATCGAACTCTAAAGCCGGGTGAAGATTAGGGTGTATCTCGTTTTCCACCTCCTGTGTCTTCGATGGAGACGAATTGACAGCAATTAGTGGTCCACCCTCTAACGCCAACCGTGGACTCGGATATGTAAGGACGCCGGGCTGCTGCCCACCACCGGTTAACATTCGATCGGCATAGTCGCTATAAGTCGCAGTGCCACTCTTATTTACCTCCTGTTGATTTTCATTTTGCGGATCTTCTAGTTCGTCGTCAACGCCCAAGGTCTGTAACCGTGAATATATAAGTTTTTGACATGTTATTTTAAACAGTTTAACAGTACGAAAGGTAGTCGAAAAAGTTTTAACTTTTATTTACTGCCTATCATTCTTTCATGGCAGGGTATGATGTGAAATACAACCACAGGGATGCTAAGATATGAATAAAACTCGAAACCTAAGGTGCATCTATAAACTGCGAGACGATAAACTGTTCGGTTTTGATCAATTCTTTAGAAATGCGCCATACGTTTCGACGTCGTCTCGAAAAGGTAGTTAGATACATATTGACCTAGGCTACTTGCGATTGCTTATTCATATATCAGGTCAGTGTTTTTACTCCTTCAGACCGGTTTGGTTCTACACTGCAAACCTCAGAAGGATGGGAAACATGGTGTACGCGGAAGAAAGATTGGACAAGAAATCATTGCAGGGCACCTATAGTGCTCACCCAGTAAAGAATTAGGCGAGTAATACACTTCAATGAAGCCATATTTCTCGGGACACAATCTATGGATAGACCCATGACACTAAACCAATCATGATTGACTTACGCACGGAAACACCCGTTATTCTACAACTCAAATTTACATCCACTATCCCAGTGAATTTACAAATAAAACAGAAATGTGGCAGCGATTTTTAAAGAGACTAAATTACCGATGTTTCTTCAGCTCTATAGTAAAATATATTTCAGTACATGAAATCTTCTCACTTCTGAGATTCTCAGTTTACTCACATCAAATATATTGAAATCCCAATGGCCTCCCAAAATGTCGCGACAGCCTTCGAAACCCAGATCGATTCCGTTGAGATATTCTTGGAAATCCTGAAAATAGTAGTAAGTTAAAACTGATAGTATAGCCTCCAATGATAAAGAAATGATACGTTTGATATACCCATTCAATTAATCTTCACTTTCACATTCATTCTCCACAGTGAATGAAATCTTTCTGGAGATGTTAACTAACAAATGAAGTATAATCTATAAGAAAGATAAATATGGTAAAGATTGGATAAAACAGCAGATATTAACATTGGCATACATTTTTCACACGTTTTACCTACCGACATCATTCTTCTGTTCTATTCTATCATAAGCATCACTACCTATCGTTTAGGGTAGGCTAACACAGTAATTGTTCATTGATAAAACGAAGCTCATAATGATGGATATTTGGGTAAAAAAAGAATATTTGACTATCAAATTTGTAAATGAATTAAGGAAAGAAACCAAATAAACCATAGCAAATAAACAATGTTCTGAAAAACAAGAAATTCTGCTACGATTTGGAAGTCATTAAATAAGAATTCTGATGGTCATTTGAACATATAGGGAAAAAGGCAGAGAAAGACATGTTAAGAATACAGGTGAATCACAAATAGTTCATAAGAAATTTATGACGGTTAAAATTTGAAATGGGAATTACATCACATCTTAAAACTATAGGTTGTGACAATGAGGAATATACAACGAATAGAACGCATCATCACTATCGCCACCCATAACGGTTTTCAGGTGCACAGAAACCAACCTGTGAAAATTGCCTTTCAAGTGAAGGTGATAAAGTGATCGAGGGCGACGGCGATGTACCAGATGTCTCAAAAATAAATATTGGTAGAAAATCTTAATGGCTACTGTTAAATATGAAGCACATCATTAGGGAAATATACGGAATAGTAAAAATTCTGAAGAGAAATGACAAAGTATCTCATCATTCATGTTCCAGCTTCTACAAACACAAACTTATAAGTTAAGTGGGATTCCCAACGGTGTACCACCTCAACGTGGCTGGGAGGTGTTCTTGGATGTCGGGCTGCGACGATGCACAGCAGGGGGATTCATCCTCCCCCCCCCCCCCCCCCCCCCCCCCCCCCCAACAGTCTCCCAAGCAGAGAAGGAGACCGGTGTTTCCATCAGAAACCCCATCAAAGAGTAAACCATTACCAGAATTCACCATCGTCCTGGTATCAACCTAGTCGCATGGTGGCAAGTCTCCTCCTGATCCACAAGGGCCGCGGCTGCCTGTGGTGGAGACGATCTGGGGCAAACTTTGTCCAAGCTAACCTCGGGACTTCAGGAAAAAAAGCAATAGCCAAACCAGCAAAACTTCGAAAAAAGGAGATTATGCTGGGGCCCGGGCAAACAATGAGGACGGGCTGTCCAAAAAATATCCAAGTATTATAAATGGGAGACTGGCAAGAAAATTGTTCAAAATGGTGGACACGAAAAATTGCCTTATTTCTTTGCGAGTAATGAGTAAAAGCAGGAGATATCAAATGGTTGCTTTAAACTAGTTATAAACACGACTTCATTGTAGAGACGACTAAAAAAGAAGCAAAAATATTGGTGCATAAGAAGCCCTATGAAGCACTTTACATCTTGCACGCACGAAAGAAATGTAAAAGTGGAGAAGTACGAACAAACCTTTGAAGGATTCGGAGTATCTATGATATTACAATCACTGTTTTGCTGCACCTGTTGAGTGGCCAGACCAACAGCAACACTGCCTTTGGCCGCCGGTGTTGAACTCATTTGTGCATTTGGAGTTGAAAATGACATATACCTGAAAAACTGACTCACTGGGTGTATTTCTGCATGGATCTTCTTAAATAACACTTTTAAACATTGCTCCGCGTCTTTTCTTTCTCAACGAAAATCCCTAGAACAACGGTGGCGGTGGAATATTTATTTTGCTTACCACTCATTCAAAATACAAATAGTCGCAGCCCATTACAATCAATCTGGTATTTATGAGGATATTCACGATTTTCAGTGACCCTCACATGGAATGACACCTAATTTCTCGTCTTGCGCAGTGCTCATTAAAATCGATGCATACCGCTATACGTTGCTGCTTTTACGCTCTCGACCAATCATGTGCTGAAACGGATCGGTCGAGCGCCATAAAATCGAAATACTGTGGTTTCATGAAGAGTAAATCCGATACCACAATTTCAGATATGAAACAAAGTACGAAGAGAAACTTAGCACTAGGTCACAATTCAGGAAACAACTTTAATTTGATTGCTTCAATAGTGGATACAAAAAATGTGAACTCAGCGTGAAAAGCATACACTGTATGTAAAGTACGCAGGTTCTTTGCAAACTGTAATAGTTCCAAATGCACTGGTTAAAAGGAACCCATGAAGCTCATTGGCTCCTCTGTCGAAACGTCTACTTACAGCTACAGCGGAGACATTTTTCTAGCCCCGTAGCCACTAAGAGTTATTACACTTACACAGTTGGCAGGAAAGTATCTGCGAGATTTGTTTAGACGACCAAAAAAAGATAATGTGTATAGAAAATAGCCGTCATCGGGTTACGCCTGGTACAACAGTAAAGTTACCAATTTCGCACGAAAGGTATGGAAAAATTCAACAAAAATGTATGGCGAAAAGGTGTAATCGGAAAAAAGCGAAGTGGTATCACTACATGATATCCAATGTGCATACCCACTAGGTGTGAATGTGTTAATTGTGCAGAATACGTTAATTTTCGCCTACCCTTTATTACTACACTGCTTTGTCTTGTTCTGCATCTGATTCGGTGGGCTACTGGATGACGATGTTGTTGGAACCCATTCATCGGTAATATCGGCGATAATGGGACCATCGCCACGAGTTGCAGCGGCGGCAACACCTCGAATCCCACCAATGTCTAGCATTTCCCGTTGAAGACGATCGAGAATCTGTGAGATAACACAAAAATAAATGGCTTAGACTAAAAGTCCTAAGTGGAAAAGTCCGAAAATGAAATACAATAAACGTAATGCGTCCATAGAAAACTGTAATATCACAACCGTTTTTGATAAATATGATAATAAAAAACTCGTACATCTGTCAAATTGGATGTGTTAGAATTCGAGTTTGCATTCATTCGCATACGCTTTTGAGGTGGTTCATCAATCGCCAATACTCCTCTCTTCATGACGCGCTTCGCTACAGTTGAATTGGGTTGCATCATTGCAACGAGAAACTGGACCAACTGGAATTAACATACTTCGGAAACGGCAGCGTTGGGTTCTATAGAGGCCAAAAAGAGACTATGAAACATTTTTAAGTAATCTGGCGAAATACACCTCAAAAATAAAAATATCACACTTAACGAGCAAAGAAATAATTGACCCCATTCGGATTATATTTGACATAATTCACGACGGACATAACTAGTTCCTTAAATCTACTAATGTAAAAAATTTTATATGAACGCCTTATTCCACACAAAAAGAAATAGAAGAAACACAAGGTACTGTACAATTTTAAGTAACTGGAAGAAAAACTGCTTCTGGTTAACATGAGTATGTCTCGAACACCAAAGGTTGTCAATATTTTAAAACGACGAGAAAAAACCTTATGAGTATGAGTGCTTCGACTATCTTCGTTGACATTGCTTGGAGAGATGGCTGCGATTAGGTGCAGAAAGATAACTGTCTTTCAATAGAGAAAGAGAAAAAGAGGAGGAAAGGAAAATGGTGCGACTGAAAACAGACAAACAGGAACAAAAGAAACATTTGAACTCCTGGCTGAAACTCCAGGCAGAGCGATATTATGGCTAATCAAAACAAGTCCTTTAGTCTGTTTCAAAGTTACATTCAGTAGGTGACACCACCCAGCACACATAGTTACGTTATTAGTTTAAGTCGTTGGATGTTTCGTAAAACACCTCGCAGTGAAAAGTCGCACAGATCGTTAAGAGACACTCGAAAACTTACTGGTTGTACTAATTCACCCTCTGCCCTATTATCAGTGAACGAAAATACCAAATCAGTTGGAAATTAAAAAGACCGTCAGAACTAACACAGTTCCAAGAGCCAAAAGTGAATAGGCTTCCACTCCATGAAAAATAGAAGTTATTATCGAGGTGAATATTGATTCAACAAATGAATTTCTGTCATGACCATGCCTTCCTCTGTGCGTCCCAATCGCAACAGCACGACTCTGAGGAAGGCGAAATAGCCGAACAACAACAACAACGATGACAACCTATACTAGCCAGGTAGCAGCTGAACAAGAACAGTTCGCAAGAACATAAAAAGATAAAGTTTTCTGCACTGATCAATCTCTGAGTGGTGCGCTATGCATTTGACTTCACTAAGCATCGTTTAGAGGTGATTGAATGCATATCTGGCCTTTACAATGACTCGTGGTGGCCTACCCAAGTATCGAGCCAGTGCTGCTATCCTCCCAGAGAAGCGTGGTACCAATTTGTCGACCCCGGAGGGATGGAAGGCTTGGTGGGCCATGGGGTCGGAGATGAATTCTGTCCGTGTGCTACAGAGCGCCTCCGACTACTGCGTGACATGCGCCCTTTGCAAGAACATATATATATCTTTTGATACTACGCACCTGTCTACGAAGCCGACAAAACCAGATGTTCGCCAAGTGGAAGAAGTGCGAGACGAAGGAAAACTTTTGTGCTCAGTATTTGGAGGACCGCCTCTGGAGGAGAATAGTGGGCAGGCTCTGAGGAAGGCAAAATCCGACGAAACGTCAGCTTATTCGTGAATAAAGAATAACAACACCTCGCGTTTGCTCAACAAAAATACGAAGAATTACTTGATCAATGCCGAGGTTAAAAGAAAGTCGGTCGTAGGAGTTATATCTTTTGACTTTGGATTCCTCACTGAGAGCGGATCTAGGGGAAGGACGCCCTGTTTCTGCTGAATTGATTTGACATATACCTTCTGCGTTAAGTCTGATTCTTCTACGAAGACATATTCAACCATGCATAAGATATTGTGTTCTCGTCAATGCGGATTGCACTCTGCAAGTCAACTCGATCAAAAGTCTGCGATCGCTTAACTGAGAAGTACATGGGAGATGGTCATTTTCTCGGCTCCGAAAGAGCTCCGATAAGGTAGTATTAGGTAGGAAGAGTATGGAAGGGCTGCTAAAAACTCGGGCCCATTCTGGACCGTCTAAATTTTGACGACTAAGGATCTGTACCTATAATGCGTGTCCATGTGGATAGAAGTCCTCTGGTGAGGATTTGATATGCCGTCTAGAAGAATAAATCGATATTAACACACCAAGACGTTACCTGCCAGAATACAAGGTTATTATTCAAGACCAACAAGACCGTGTTATTGTTAAAGTGGTGACCTCTATGATATCAACAACTATCGCCCAATCTGTTTGTTGCCTGTTGCCCATAAACTCTTCATTCGAACCCACAAAAAGATTAATAGAACACTAAACGAAGGACGACTATACGACACATCAGGATCGGGAATATCAAGAAGAAAGATCCGAAACGCTTCTATGCACCCCATAGCGTGCGTCGAAAATCAGGTTAACCAAACATATGATGCACTTGAACGAGAACAAATGGATAAGAGCCGCTAGTGATTGGATTCTTTGGGCTGTCAAACGCAAAACAGGTAGACCACCGACCCTATGGTCAGACTCCTTCATGAGTATTCTAGAAAAAATGTGTGGTGCCCTGCCAGTTCTTAAACTAAGTAGAACCTGTTAAGCTACGTTTGCACACGACAGTGAAAAATAGAAAATTTATTGGCGTCCGCACAAATTAGTCGACGATCAGTGGGACAACAGGTGAAGGTTGATGCTCCGATCTAGAAGTGTGCGAGTAAAAGATGACCTTATGTTTCACCCATTTTTTACGTAAATAAAAAACGACCTCAATCGTACAAATTATATGATCTTCGTTAGTGTTCTAATCATGCAGGCTTGCGTTCATGTGCAGCTTTGCATGAAAACGTGAATATGTTGAAGTGTACCAACCATTTTGACAATGTATAAAGTCAGAGTGAACTAAAGAACTAAAGAGTGGTTTGAGATCAATAAGAACTCAAGATTAAAATGAGTTAAAGGAAGTGTGTTAAAGAGAAGACAGGAAAACCTTACCTTCGTAACAACTTGCTGTTGGCGGTTATGTTGCGCTCGTAACAACGTTATTTGCTCCCAAAGTTGTTCGTTCTCTCTAAATAATAAGAAAAACCCGTTGTTTGAATGATCTACATTCAGAACAACGATATACTAAAATACCACATACTTGACAAGTTCATGCATCTTATTATCCATATTACGCTGTTTTTCCCGCATTTGACGCAGTTCTTCCATAACTAATTGGAGAGTGGCTTGAGCTTGTCCATTATTAGTGGAGTTCTCAATCGTCCGTGTGGACTGCTGCAATACAGTAACTCCTATATCAAAATAAAGTCGTAAGTCGAAAAAACTGCAGGTATAACTCCACATTCTGCCCTGACCAGAAAACTGATATAAAGTCAAAATTTCTTATGCCCTAGGAAGACTACTGCGAATCCTTAAAATCACGTTTCCCCTTAAACCCTCCTTTGTACGGAAACAACTACAAACCGTCTTCGTATACGTGGACATAAAAAATATAAATACCACTTCTTAGTAATACTCAAATGGTAAACCATTGAGGTCTCTTTATAGCAGAAAGGACGACGATCATTCCTTCAACTACTAAGAATCGAACCAACTTCGCCTGACAAAAATGTCTATCAACAGTAGGCATTCAGATAAACCGATACAACGTGGAATTCCTTGGAGGGCAATTTATGTCTTAATTTCCTAGTTCAAGCACGAATGACACAAAAAATTAAAAGGCGGGCATTCCCTCATTCTTAAATGAAGATAGAGCTAACAAATATAAGAATACCTTCCTCTTGATGTTAACGAGATATTCCGGATGGTCCCGAATAAAGTAAGGATGACTAAATTCCAAATGATCCTGGTCAGATTCCGTTCGTGCGAGTGAGCCCCTGTCAACAGGCGTCATTTTCCGAAAACCATCTGGAAATATCAGAAAGTATATTTACAGTAATTTTGAGCAGAATGTTACCATCCAAAAAAAGGAAAGGTATGACATCACAATATCACGATAGGTGGAAAATTTCAAAAATAATCAGTAATTCCATCTCCCAAAACTAGGGTGTCTGCCCCAAGATTAGGATGTTTTCTTGGGTCTACGACTAACCATGTACAGGACGGGTTCGTGAATAAGCAAGGTCACCTAAACTAAGAAAAATTTTGACACCTGCAACAGGAACCCCAATGAGGAACAACTCTATACGAGAGATTAACGGGTAGTAACTTAATCGTAAACCTCTATCCAATCAAAAGTAGTCGATGAACATCTGGAAAAGTCAGTGCTATCTATCGAAAGACGCAGATTTACAGGTCAAACATAAACTACGCGCTTGGGAAGAAACTACAAGATTCTTCGTGAAAACAGTCATCTATGTATAAGTCAGTAAGAACCTTTACCTAAAATACTTGAATTGACAGAAAGCATACAGCAAGAAGACATAAAGACCATTCAGTCCCTTTGGGAAAATAAGTGCGACACTTACACATATTTAGTTGTCGAATTAGGCTATTCAAGTTGTTATGCTTGAAGAAGTGTGGGAGAACGTTGCGACAAAACGAATATGGATCGATTATATGGAAGCTGTATCCCGACTGAAAGGAAAAGGTTACCAGTATCGACAAATTTATAACAGTTCGTCGTCATGTGTTCTACAAGAACCTTCAATGTTCAACATGATGATAAAAGGAACAAACAAAACTAATTACCTCATCCCAGCGCACAATTTGCTGATACTGCGGGTCCTCAACAATGCTCCACAACTTGATCAAAAACAGCGGCATCTTTTCGTCATCTTTAAAACATGGAAGTTGGGTAATCGGCTGAAAACAAACAATTTTCCAGTTCTAACTCAAGCGTTAGCCTAAGTGGTATGATTCATCACTATACTTTTTTGGGTTTGTTTACTAAGTAAACATTGCTGCACAACTTTCACTTCCTGGCTCATCAATTATTTTCCAGTAACTAAAGAAGACTGCTGCTTAATGTGAGGAACCGTCCATTTCCACTCGAAAACAATGTATTCAAAATTAGCGCATCAGTTCCGTATTTTAGTCGTAACATGCACAGGCAGCAAAGTAAATCTGCTTTTGAGCTTTCCAATGGAGTTCATAAGTGTACCTTACGTGGAAAAAAAACGATGCACTTAAACAATGCCAAGAGAGAATCATACGATCCATTGCTTCCACTTACCACCCGCACATCAACTGTTTCGCAATCTTTATTCGTACGCGATGATGCAACTCCAAATACTCCGCTAAGAACATACACCCTCACTTTTAGCTGTCAGTAAACAAAAACGTGAAAAAGAATGATGTTATTATCTACTCGAAGGATAAAAGACAAAGCTCTCGGCGCTGATCAATCCCTGAGCGATGCGCCATGTATTCCACTTCATTAGGAATCGTTTGGTGACTAAATGGATATCTGGTCTTTACAATGACTCGCGGTGGTCTACCGATGTATCGAGCTAGTGTTGCTATCCTGCCAGACAAGTCTGGTACCAATCCGCCGACCATGAAGACATAGAAGGCTTGGTGAGTCACGGGCGCGGGGATCGATCGCATGTGTCGCAGGACGCTTCCGACCACTGCGCTACACGCACCTCCCGATGGATAGTAGTACTAAATTATGCTTCTCGAAGATTATTTCTCTCATTTTACATGAGTCATCACATCTGCCGTGCGGATCGCCCTTCTTGCATTCCACTCCGCTCCTCGCATCGAACATCCACAGTAGTCTTCGAACATTTCGCATGTTGTCTCAGCTTCCGTTTGAGGATTTCGTCTTCTTTATGAATGTCGTAGAATGGTGGTCGACTCAACTCTCCCTGCCATTCTGGGGATAGACGGGCTAAGGCGTTCCCACGTCGATTGGAGGAAAGCGTTGAAAGATTATGATCATAATTTTTAAAAAATAAGCCATAACTCAGTAAGTTGAAAATAACATTTTTACTCCAAACATTTAACTACCCGTATCTCTTAAAAAACTACATTTTTAATAGGTGGACGACACCGACTGTTAATTTAGAACAACCACCGCTTCCAATCATGCAAGCACTTAAACAATGCGAAGTTTGTTTAGTCGAAAATGACCTGAATCCACTTCGGCAACTATTCGAATAATGAAAGAATTTCTGAATAAAGAACACCACGAGTTTTTAAAATATGAATGAAATGAGCACTTAAATAACTGTATGGCACTTCTTCAAACGTCATGCGAACTTCAACAGTCTCTATTTGAATTGTACTTTTCTAACATGACAAAGTTGTTCTCAGAAATCCAAAGCTTCTCTTTCACTTAGACTTCTCAAGAACGGCGACGGCGATAATTAGAATATATCTAATCCTCGGTTCTGGAAAAGAATGTCAAACACTTTGGTCTATCCTTGCATTGCAACTCTATATCGAAGAACACCCTCCAAAAATAGCTAGCATTCGAAAATGCAATTAAAGAAATCTTTGCATTCCTCAGTTAAATGCAATATCAACCACTGAACGTAATCTTCACTTCAAGAAGTAACGGGATCTCTCTGACATTAACGTTCAGTGCGAGATGATGACATTCAGTATGCGCAGCCCGCTGATCCCATCCCAAGTTCACCACGCCTCTCATCTCTTCAGAGTCCAGAAGGTGGTACTAGACTTGTCTAGGACGGGATCAGCTAGATCCCTCCAATCCACAAAATATGATTGCCTGTGGTGAAATTATGAACACGCCCTAGCAGGGCCATCTCAAGAGTTCCAAGAGAATCGACTTTACCCGCGCTCAATGGAATTCTAAAGGAAGATCAAAGTTCATCAACAAGCAGCAAAGCCGTACGGGCTCGCTCTATAGAGTAACATAGGAAGAAATCTAGTCCTACTGATAATTCTAATCTAGTCCCACGCCGTTTGAAATATTAAGCAAAACAAAGCGCACCTGTTGCCGAATCGGTGCGACAATGACATGCGGAACATCTTGCTGTGCGATCACCTCAACTTTCGGTACCCGATTGCAATACATTTGTGTTGTCTTCGGGTCGTATAGGACAGTTACAGCGACGACCCTGAAAAATGAAATCAGAAATGAAACTGACTAACGAGTAAAAACAACGAAACCATCATATATTTACACAAACAGTATGTACATATAAGGGAATGGTTCTCGTAATTAAAACCAGCAGGTTTATTTTCTACTGTCTACACAATCTCCACGAAGAACCTCGCAAAAAAGCAAGAAACTAAACAAATATGATACGAAAACAATGATCCATCATCTGATTTCTGAGTGACGGCGTTATCCAAGAAAACACGGACGGCAACTGTGCTCGAAATTCATCTAACGGAGGCGGTGATAAACTTGGGACAGATTTTTGTAGTCGGAGCGCGGTTTCCCGTGAGTTGCAAAACAACGGATTTCGTGGCATAGCTTGGCGTCGGGCGGAATGCTGAAGATTCTTCCGAGAGGTTACAGATCTGTGCCAACGATATGTTGAAAGAATTAGCATGAAACAGTAGACTACTAGATATTAAAGTTGGTTGGAAGATAGCACCATCAATCGATTCGTCAATTCTCCTCCCAGGAGGTGAGAAAACAACATGGTTGACGAACCATAATTCGGTACTGCAACTCCCTTTCTCACTGAGAAATCGTCTAGCCCTGGGTGTTAATTTCTGAGCTTGCTTCCTACACGTTGATAGATGACTATCGTCGAGTACTTTAAAGTTAATTCTTCCGAATTTGTTCACTACATTTCTTAAAGTTCTATACGACCTGTCTTCGCTTCCACTTTGCCAATCTCAGCACTTCTCGCATTCGATTCTTGTCCTCGCATCCATTATCCACGAGGCTCTTTCAACTTTACCTGTGGCTTCGACTGCTGCTTGACCGTTTTTCCTTTCGTCTTGAATGTCGTAGAATGCGGGTGGAGTCGATTCTCCCTGGAGTCCTGAGATAGCTGGACTGGAGCGTTCCCAACTGAATTGCAAAGAGTAATTTTCTCCCGGACAAATCCGTTCCAATTTCCGGACCGCGGAGGGATGAGTGGCTTGATGGGCCCGAAGCGGGTTCGAGCTAGAACAGTGCTCGTGATGATCGGCATCCCTACCATTGTGCTATCTTCCCCTTTTATTCATTGCAAACATTTTATAAGTTGTTCAGATGTTGCGCACTTATTTTGTTTGAGAAGATACTACTAGTATATTAGCATACTAGAAGGAACATCGTACAATCAATGTCTAGAAAGTAGCCTTCCTGAACAGTAAAGTTCCTAGCCCGAAATCCATTGCTATCATTTTCATACAATCCGTGGAATCGACCCCTGCTGTGCAAGGCGAGAGCCGTGACTTGTTAATCGGTTATGCAAATAACTTTGTTAATACAGAGAGACGTGCGAAACAAAGGACCCGCATGGTGTGGTGGTGAACGCGTTACTCCCCGGAAAGGATAATAGCGCGTTCGTTCCCCACCATAGACACCTGCGGTCCAGAGTTTTGCAAATATCTCAGCAACGTTGTGGTTGTATTTCGCTTAATAACCTGCCATGAAAATTATAGAAGGCAGAAAACAAAACGTTAAACATTGTGATTTCAACTACAGCCATAGCTTAACTGGGTTCTATGCCGATTTGCGCTACCCAGATCAACCCCGCTGACGGGTGATTGCTGTGGCAAAAAGATCGATAGAAATAGCTGAGAGACGTGCGAAACAAAGGACCCGCATGGTGTGGTGGTGAACGCGTTACTCCCCGGAAAGGATAATAGCGCGTTCGTTCCCCACCATAGACACCTGCGGTCCAGAGTTTTGCAAATATCTCAGCAACGTTGTGGTTGTATTTCGCTTAATAACCTGCCATGAAAATTATAGAAGGCAGAAAACAAAACGTTAAACATTGTGATTTCAACTACAGCCATAGCTTAACTGGGTTCTATGCCGATTTGCGCTACCCAGATCAACCCCGCTGACGGGTGATTGCTGTGGCAAAAAGATCGATAGAAATAGCTGAGAGACGTGCGAAACAAAGGACCCGCATGGTGTGGTGGTGAACGCGTTACTCCCCGGAAAGGATAATAGCGCGTTCGTTCCCCACCATAGACACCTGCGGTCCAGAGTTTTGCAAATATCTCAGCAACGTTGTGGTTGTATTTCGCTTAATAACCTGCCATGAAAATTATAGAAGGCAGAAAACAAAACGTTAAACATTGTGATTTCAACTACAGCCATAGCTTAACTGGGTTCTATGCCGATTTGCGCTACCCAGATCAACCCCGCTGACGGGTGATTGCTGTGGCAAAAAGATCGATAGAAATAGCTGAGAGACGTGCGAAACAAAGGACCCGCATGGTGTGGTGGTGAACGCGTTACTCCCCGGAAAGGATAATAGCGCGTTCGTTCCCCACCATAGACACCTGCGGTCCAGAGTTTTGCAAATATCTCAGCAACGTTTTGTTAATACATTTTTTAATGTACACGTTGACACAATAATCTCTTAAGTCATATCTTTCGAGAACACTGTTAACACATTCGTCGATAGATTGGGATCGCATGCATTGACAGCAATGCGTGTTCTTCCTGCCGTTCATTTGGCCACAGAGTCCTTTTCTTTTTTTGCGCTTCTTCGCGTTCAACAAAAAGCGTGTCGAACACATGTTTTGACAGCTGTGATCCTTGAAAATCTGTTCTGCTCACTTAGCAATTTACAAAAAACACTTTTAAAATAGGAGTGTTTCCGTTGAAGGACAAAGTTACCAGGTAACCTGATCTACCACTGAGACATTCCTGTACGTTCCTATCAGTGTGCTTTCAAATAGTGGTGCATCTCCGAGAACGTTATAGGCGCTTCACGGGAAGCGGTAGCGCAGTGGCTAGTGATGCTGTCGATCAGGAAGCCGAGGCCCCAGTTCAACGATTTGTTGCAGTCCACGTGAGAACACCTTAGCTCTCTTATTTCGATGATTGCAGGTAGAATTGATCATCATTCTACGACATTCATTAGGAAGACGAGATCCTCAAGCAGCAGCAGAAATAACACGCGATATGTTCGAAGATTATTGTGGACCACGAATGCGAAGGAAACGAATCGAGTGCAAGAATTGCTGAGATCTGCACAGTAAAAGTGACGACGGGTCGTATAAAAAGGGAATAAGATATATGCACATATTTATATAAAAATGCTGGATACAGATGTAAAAACAACTTCCATAGACTGGCAACATCGTGGCATACTGCAGACGAAACTTCTTTCACCAAGTGAGAGAGTTAGATTGCTCCAAAAACATTGAGTGATACATTTAAGAATATAGGAGATAGGTATACTACAGAAAAATAAAAGTATGAATGAATTCAGAAAGTGCAGGAACCGAATCGTAAAGTGGAAAGTGCAAGAATAGTTGGCACAGGAAAGGGGGTTGGGAATTCATCGTATGCTTGTGCATCGAATACAATGCAAGCAGGTCCTACAAACAAGCGTAGTTGTGAAACCGTGGAATGTGTTGAAATCCTGCTTACTGTTCTTTTTAGGCACGTGGGATTTCAACTTAGCTTGACTTGACTTGACTTCAATGACACTTCGTCGATGACCCACATCGGATGCGTATTCCTCTGGATCAACACTTATTCCTTTGGATCATGAGGATGAGGTATTCATCGGAGATCAGGGCTACGTAGCCCATTTTACTTTCTCGCTTGAGCTCTTGCTGTTGATGTTCTAGCGCTACGGAGGATACTTAGTTGAGGTTTACATAGGGTATTGTGCCACGTCCATTTTTGTACTTAAAGATTTGCTAGCTGAAAGGGATGCGCCCAAAACCGAGTGCCAAACTTTGGCGTTGCCTATTCATGAGGCCTGGATATGACTGACAGTGCTCTTTACTTTTCTTTATTATTTAGCCATATGATCTTCCCAACGGTTTACCATCTCATCGTGGCGGGGTGTACCTTGGTGTTGCGCTGCCATGTACAGCGTGGAATTCATACCCTGGCAGGGTCGCCCAAGCTGAGAAGGAGTCCGGCGTTTACACCGGGAAGCCAGCTAAGCGTAAACCAATAACGGGATCCACCACCGTCCTGGTATCAAACTAGTCGCATGGTGTGAATCCCCCTTGGTTCATAATGGCGGCGACTGCCTGTGGTGGTGACGACCTGGGGCATATTTTGGCCTGGCTGACCTCAGGACCCCAGGAACCACAATGGTTTAGCTAGCAAGACTCTGAAAAAATGGTGATTATGCTGGTTCCCGCACAACCAGTGAGGCCCCTCCAAGCATCCAAGTAAGTAATTTTATAAATTTGAAGTCATAAAAATGTTACTATTCTATAAATTCCAACATGTAGCCGTTGTCTCATACTTGATTATGTGAAAACAGTCACATGTGAATACCTTCTTGGATTGTTAAGCTAACAGGACGTTGATGAATATGCTTATTGAGCTAACGTTTCGAAGTCTTGGTCTTCCTCAGAGCCGATGGTCCCTGTCGATGGGGCAGAGTCGTTCGTACCAACGATGTTGTGCCTTCGTCGTCGCACCGAGTCGGATCATCTTCAATGGAGACGCATCACATCGAGGGTACAAACGACTATGGACCATCGATTCGGATCATCGGCTATGAAGAAGACGAAGATATCGAAACGTTAGCCGAATAAACATCTTCATCAACCTCGCGTTAGCTTAACAATCCGGGAAGGTATTGGTTATTACCACCAAGCTTAAATGAGGGTCGGTTTGAAGGATCACATTTCAGTTCATTTCACAATAGCAATTTTGTTGAAGGAATTCGGAATGGACCGTCTATTATTTTAATGGAGTGTCAACTTAAAACATAACTAGAACTTCTGGAAATTTCCCAAGTGTTCTTAATATCCTCAGGTTAAATTCGAGGACGTACAAGTTTGTGTCATTTTACTGCCATTGTTCCCTTTACCATTGTTATTTCTACTATTCCTCCCAACGGTTTACCGGCTCATCGTGGCTGGTAGGTGTTCCTGTATGTTGGGCTGCGATGTACTGCGGGATGGTTCATCACCCCGATTGGGACCCCTGTGCTGAGAAGGAGTCCAACGTGTTTTGCATGTATATATATATATATATACATATATATATATATATATATAACGCCTCCCAACGGCTTACCACTTCATCGTAGCTGGGAGGTATTCTTGGGTGTCGGGCTGCGATGTACAGCGAGGAATTCATCTCCTGACAGTGCGTCCCAGGCTGAGAATGAGTTCGGCGTTTTCATCAGGAAGAGCAGCTAAAGGTAAACTAGTGCCATAGTCTGTCACCGTCCTGTTATCAAGCTGGTCGTATAGTGGCAAATCTCCCTCTGATTCACAGGGGCCGCGCTGTCTCTGGTGGTGACGACCTGAGGCAGACTTTTGCGAGGCTGCCATCGGGACTCCAAAGAACCACAATGGCTAAGACAGCAAATCTCCGGAGAGTGGAAATTAAGCTGGGGCTCGCACAACCACTGATGACAGACCATCCACTCATTCAAGTATGCTAGTTATAGAGGAACATTTCGCTGTAATATTTTTTAAATGACGTAAACTTGCGTATTCTTTAAATTGCGACTTTCTTTAATCTGAAGTTGTAGTACCACATTCGAAGTCCCTGCTTGATATTATTGGTGTTCTTTTTTCTCTTCTGTTTATTCATTCTATTCCACTAGAACGTTCTTTACATATGTATTGGTGGACAAGCTTGTGTTTTTTGATGTACACGTCACCTTTTCGTTCATATTTTCCTGGAACGGAGCCTGTTTTCGTTTTGGTATGGTAATATCTTTAATCGTTGGTAAGTAATACTTTTACAGTCTCGGGATAATGTCGTCACGACGGCGTGTTCAGAAGATCAGCTATTCCGAAGGTAAGATTGGCTCTAATATTAGCCTTTATCCGTATTTTTTTCCACTCTTGCAATGAAAGAAAAGCTTTAAACTCTTTTACTACCGCCTATGTTTTCCTGGTGACACTTACGTCTTAAGAGCTGGATGATCATGACGACTACTATGGGCAGTCATACGAGGAAGATGTTGCAGTATCTCCGAGTGTTAGTGAGTACATTTTACTTTAAGCAATCCAGTTTTTTCCACTTGATATCAACGGCCCTCATGTTTTACCCAATTCCCACGTTTTCATAGTTGTTCTTCATTCTTTAGTTTTGGGCAGGACAGTATGGTGATGCAAAATCCTGTGTGAAATATCTATTTGTTTGAAGAAACTCTCATGCAGCTGTTAGAAAGGTTGTGTTCTAGTGCCAGCCTTCCCTTTAAAACTAAATGGCTGGCTAACGTAATGACTACCCTCTTTGGGAGCTTACTATGTCGTCTACATGAATAAAAAATGCACCAGCTGCCGTTTCAACTTATTTTTGTACTTTTCTGTTAGCTGAGCTTTTATTCTGTTCAGCGGGCTACATGTATCAACGACAGCAGACGACTCCTAACAGTTTCTTGTTTGATTCGAAATTAAGTGAAGTCACTCCTGAAGGGCAAAGTGGCATTGGAACTTCCCGTAGCGGTGAATATGAAGACGGTCAAATGTTTGACATGGATGCCGTTGAAAGTGAGTCCATCTTTACGAGGTCAATCGTCTAAGGTGCTATATCCTCTGCATGTTGAGGCTAACTCGTGATTTACAAAGGTAATGTATAATGACAGTGATCTTTATATTTGTAGACTTTCTTCTATCATAATGGTATTTGTGGTTGAGTCCTTGCTAATAACATTCAGTTGTTGAATAAATGATAGTTTTATACATTTGCTACGCAACTGATTTACTAAGGAGAAAACGATGTATCAGAACAGCCTACGATGCCCTCAACATCGGTCGCTTCAACGGTTTTCGATCTGGGTTCTTCTACGGGGCGTAGTTTCGATGAGCGTGGACGTTCTTCACAGTTAGTTGTAGAGAAGTCTGTTCCCGAGGAGGTCAAAGGTGGAAAGGTACTTGAAAGATTTTGTGTCATTGATTGAAACTGTGCTATAATTGGTAGAAAGCTTTGTTCTGTTGGTTTGCATTGATTTATATTAATACATGGATTAATTCGTACGTTTCTTCAAATGTTCAAATTATGAACTTTAGTTCTAAGTTTTTAGCCCGTGATCCCGAATATCGCAAATCTACGTGTCTCGACACCGAGCCGCAGTGACGTAAAAGAGCCGGCGAAGTCTACACTTGGTCTGGATTCCGCACTTGCAAGTTTACCAGCTAATTCGAGTAGTCATAGGCGAGTATATCCCTATTATGGACTCTCACTCACTCACTCTTCCTCTGTGTCTTTCTGTCGAGCACGCACACTAACAAACGTTTTTAGCAACTTATTTCTTCTTTGTTGGTTTATTTCAGGCTCAGTCAACTGGCTTCAATCGCTTCCACGCCAGTGACACCAAAGAAAACACGGTATCGTGAAGAGACTAAGCAGCTTATTAATCTAGTAGTAGTTGGACATGTTGACGCCGGGAAAAGTACGCTTATGGGTCACCTTTTATATCAGGTTTGTCCTAATCGTAGTTACAAAATTCGCGTGCTAGAACAGCGTTGTGGACTGCGTTCGCTCTATTCACATCAGGATGAACGCACTATTCATGCATCATTCTTTTTTGTTGTTGTTCCAAATAACAGAACAGTTACCAGGATCGACTTTCTGGTAATCTCGGCATTGGATTATAAATTCGTCGTTTTCTTTCTCAGCAATCGCGACGTTGTTAAACAGCATACGTTTATTTCCATACAATAACACACATACAACACAACTGTAGCTGACGTTTCGGCAGAATCGCCTTCTTCAGAGTCTGGAAGGGCATACTGATGTACGATTTACTAGGTCAAACGCTTCAACAGCGCAAACAGAAAGATGAAAATCTGAACGATAATTTCCCGATCAACGGTTTCGCGAAAAACCCACAGGTTTTTTCGCCTGTATTCCACCGAAGAAGAACAGCCGCTCAGAGTCGCATATGGTTGACCACTGCACTTCTCCATATCAACGATCGATGCGAAGGTACGGGGCGAGATCACGTGTGACCTCGGAGCATTCCTGTCTGCTATTCATTGTAGGATTTTTGGCGTTTATCCAGAAAGCCTCGAGGAGTTTGCGCGTTGATGTTTTAGGATCCCGTGCGGGGATAGCTACTTTTATGTCAAAATCGTCTCTGCTATGCCTCTATATCCTATGCGTCCCTAGTGGCATACCTTGTCTTGCTTTTCGTTTGCTATCTAGGTGTTCTTTTACACGGATACACAAAGGTCTGCCCATTTCGCCAATATATTCGTCTACGCAAGTACTGCAAAAGATCAGGTATATCATAACTGAACTCATGTAGTCACCGTCCCTGCTATAAGGACAAATTATGCAATTTAGTATTCCACATAGACGGTCGTATAGGCGGTTACGAACTAACGACGAAGAGTATTGGTGGTATTTCAATTATCGCTACTGAATCCTCTAGATCTGCCCTTCTTAAGCATCGCTAATAAAGGGTAAGATAAACGGGATTTTGTTTCGGCCAAACCGTTCGTTTTCGGGCATCGCTCTCCTTCTTAACTTATCGTGGGGTTACTATTTCATAAACATTAGAGATAGCTATATGCCGAGCCAAGTCACGCGATTCTTCCTTTAGGTCCTTACTTGTGCACACAGAGGTGGTTGTTCGAAACATGCTTCTCACAAGCGCCCTCTTTGTATGTGAAGGGTTGGTAGAAAGGAAATGAACCAGCATGTTTTTGTTACTTGGTTTTCGGTACCACTATCTTATGTAACCTCTACTTGATAGGTTTATTTGAACGTTTAAAAACGGCAGCTAGTTTTTTCTCGGTTTTTCCTGGGTGGACTTTATGTACTCAGACTGCTCGCTCAATAATTCAAAGCATTTGTTCATCTCCTGCTTCGTAGAGGAGACGACAAAACAATCATCTACATATCTGCAGTAGAATAGTGGCAAGAGATCGAGAACAGGGGCTTCTATCTTTGACATAAGCACAATGGCAAGGTTTGGTGCCAGTCGCTGTCCCATTACCAGCCACCTTATTTGCTCGAAATATTTCCCAGACCATCTGAAAATCGAGCAATTTAGGCACTCCTTTAAGAGAGCCATTAGCTGCTGGATGGACAAGCCATGCATATTTATTCTTCCTTCACGTTCAACAAGAAGTTCGAAGATGGCTTGCATTGCGGAGTCATTCGTTACGTTGGTGTACAGCGCGGTAACATCGAAGAACTACAGCACGTACGCGTTATTAGGAGACGCGTTACATAGACATTCTAAGAACATTTGGGTGTTCATGAGGTAAATTGGAATGTGGTTAAGCAACTGTGTAAGTATTAGGCTTAAAAACCAGGTTATTCTATCCGTTGGCCGTCTACGCAACTAATAGGACACTGACGGTTTTGCTGTGGCTTGTGCTTCCACTCCGTTGGGTTTCTTGCTTAAAATTTCGAATCCCTTCTCAAGTTGAGGAGTCCTGTTAGGGAAGGAGAATTCTTATACAATATCTTGCTGTTCCACACCCTGAATCACCCCTCGCATCGTAGAGGCGGAAAATAATGGTTTGAGATGAGGTATGTTACATAGATGCACCAGTCTAAACGAGCTTCAGTATATGCCACCATGTTAGGTTTGATTTTTAAAACATCTTTTGAGACGAATACGGATTTGGTTGGATGTTCACAGAACCTCAGTTGTTGTCAGAGGAATATATTGCAACTGAGCAACCCTACAGGAATTAGAGTGATGTCAACGCAATGTGTAGACCACATCTAGAAACTTTTACTTGCTAATAGCGTTGCATTCAATCTTGCTGCACGTGCCAGCCAAAGTTTTTTTAAGCTAGTTTTGACAATTACTCATCCTTAGCATCTTTTAGGGAGATGTTGAATATTCTAGCTGAATAAACTATTGAATAATGTTTCAGTTGGGATACGTGGATCAACGTACAATTCATAAGTACAGACAGGAGTCAGCTAGATCTGGGAAGGGTTCGTTCGCGTTCGCATGGGTACTAGATGAAACTGAAGAGGAACGGTAGGGCTTGTCTTGTTTCTTATATACGTGATATTTTACCACGCTTATTCAAAACATTGGCGTACGATACATACTTCTTAGGTTTCGACTCAAGATTTGTTAAAAAATACTTTTCATAGTGTAGTTCAATTATACAGAGGGAAAGTGCCTCAAATGAGCTTTGTGTTGATATATAATAGCAACAAAATTATTGTTGAAACATACACACTAAAGGTACATATTAAAAATCCTGTGTTAATTTCCGAACCTGTTATTTGAAATAAAACTATTACGATGTGCATCTCTTTGCAAATGACGGATAACTCTTTCTGTTCTACAGCGATAAAACTCTGGTTTATTTTAGACTTAAAATACGTTTGTTTTGATTTCCTTTACAAAGTTCATATCTCGTACAGGGAAGTTAGATATCTGGTTTAGCAAGTGAGATTTCGTACTGCAAGCCGTAATAGTGTCACACAGTGTGTTTCTGATAATTTTAGCTACTGGGCTTGCATTAAAATTCTTGCAATTTAATTTCGCTTTTCATTTTTTTGACACTTTAGTTTTAAACGGATATGAAGATAAACTACAACGCTTACGGCAGTGATCCGAGTTCTGCTCATATCTCAGCATCCTTGTACCCTGCATTACATACTACCATGCAGTAAAAAAAAGAAATAGGCAGTAAATAAAAGCCAGGACATAAGAAGCAGTTCGGGAAAATTGTTCTTGCTACTGCATTAATGGAGCAAAGTCTCTTCTATAAGCATATCAAGTTCTGAACAACGTTAATTACATTATTTTACTTTTTTATTTACTGCCTACTACAATTTTCACGGCAGGGTGTTAAGCGAAATCACTCACAACGATGCTGATATATTCGCTATACTGGGATCCCAGGTCGAATCGAACCACGATTTCCCTTTCCGGGGGTTCGCGCCTTAGACACTGCCGCGGAGACCCTCGCTCTACGTTTCTACCAGTGCCATCAGCAGTTAACCGTTAACGGGATTGATCTGGGAAGCCCACATCGGCCTTGAATCCGGTAAAACATTGTGATTTCGATTGCAGCCTCAGCTTAACTCCCGTTGACGGGCGACCGCTGATGGTACTGTTAGGTAGAAAAATAGTTGAGAGAAACGTAGAGCGAGGGTCTTCGTGGCGCAAGCCCTCAGAAGGGGAAATCGTGGTTCGATTTGGCCCGATGTCCAAGTTCTACGAATATCTCTGCATCATTGTGGTTGATTAGTTATATTATTGCTGCATTACATTAGTTATTCAAAAATACATTGTAGTTGGCGAAAATTAAGCGTCTACGCCAATATGTTCATCGCTTGATGTTTTATTAGATAATTTCAAGCTGCTAGTTTTTTGCTTAAACCGCAGCATTTATTAATGATAATGCATAGCGATGAATTCAGTTCTCGAGGTGTAACTATGGATGTTGCGAAAACGTCATTTGAAACGATTTCAAAGCGAGTCGTATTGTTGGATGCTCCGGGTCATAAAGACTTTATTCCCAATATGATCACTGGTAAGTAGCTGTAGGCTGCTGATTGTTCAGTGGCACCGACATTGTTAGATGGATCATGGTTTCGGTATTGCGTATCAGTAATGTTCCATTGGAGGGGGTAGTAGCTAAATGATTAGTGATGGAGTCAATTAGGAAGCTGTTGGTTCGACCTCCACCACGTGGGAACACCTTGGCAAGGCTATCCCCAGGAGTTCAAGGAGAATCAACTCGACCAGCATTCTACGACATTCATGAAGAACACCTCAAGCAACAGCGGAAACAATACCCGAAATGTTTGGAGGCCTTCGTGAACGATGAATGCTTGGAAAACGAATCAAATTCATGAAGTGCTGGGAACCGGATGGTTTATATGATAACGGGTTTTTTAAGGTAAATAAATAAATGAAAGTCGATAGAATATACATTCACTTCAGGCGCATCGCAAGCTGACGCTGCTATTCTTGTTATAAATTCGGCACGAGGGGAATTTGAAACCGGATTTGAAAATGGTGGTCAAACTCATGAGCATGCTATGTTATTGCGCTCACTGGGTAGGTTTTTTTGTCGTCGTAGCGTGTTTACGTTGCGAATATAATAAACTGTTCATAGGAGTCGGACAAGTGGTGGTAGCGGTGAATAAGTTGGATACAGTAGATTGGTCACAGGACCGGTTCCACGAAATCACTACCATAATGGAGTTGTTTTTAACAAAGCAAGTGCGTCAGTGTGCAATTAGTAGTGATCACCTGTACACTTTCCTACTCTTGATTTAGATTATTGTTCTCCTGTAGCTCTCTTCTACTTTTTCTATACATCCATCTGTATTTCTACGTAGTTCCTTATTTCCCCACTCTTTTTAGGCCGGATTCAGTCATGTGCGTTATGTGCCGGTTTCTGGTCTTGACGGAGACAATTTATCAGATCGTATACAAAGCAGTCATCCTCTCGCAAAGTGGTACAGCGGTCCATGTCTTTTGGAACTCATAGGTAAAACACACTTGTTTTTCGTTCTTTACCGTAGTGCCTTAAGATTTTTAGAATCTATGATTTCCATGACAAACTTGCTCATCATTTTCTCCTTTTTCTTTCCTTCGGTAGAGACTGTGAATAAGAGGAAGACGAATGGTTTTGTCTTTACTACTGTTTCTTTTTCTGTTGTTTTATGACAAAAATACTAGTAGTATTTCCAGATACGTTTTCTGCACCACCTCGTGCAAGTGAAGGACCGGTAAGAATAGTGATTAATGATGTATTTAAGGTATAGTTTGCATGTTTCCAGTGTTGTTTGAGAAAAAATTAGAGTTCACTGCAATTTAATCAATAGGGACGTGTTTTTGCTCTGTCATTTTTTCAGAGTCATTTTTAAAAAGATAGTCGAAGAGGGAAGAAAAGGGCTACTTATTCACAACTAATATTTGGATTATAAGCATTTATTCAGGTTAATTATTTTCTCGTATAGATGACGACAAATCTACTTAGTTTGAGCGGAAAAATCGAGTCCGGAGAGGTGGAAGCGGGAGACAAATTATATATAATGCCTACCGGAGATGCAGCTGTTGTTAAAGGTTTATTTTCAAACTGTTTAATCTTAATCCATCAAAGCTCACTGCATAGTAACCTGTGATTCGGCGCTCAAGAAACCTCTATTTCTTCCTAGAAGATGTGGCAGTGTACCTGAAATCAAGTGATATATTAAAATGGATAATCCTAAATTTCTGACACAAAGCTTCCAAAGAGTGGAGATTTTTATAGACCTGAATTACCCGTTTTTTATTTCTTCGTAAGCATTTACATCACAGCATGCTCAAACGACAATGGTGGTGCAGTAGATATTTGTATGGCTGGTGATCAAGTACTGCTAACGTTAAACGGGACTTTTGAAGCGGATACAATTCACACGGGGCATGTGGTAGTAAGTGGTGGACAGGTTTGCACACTAATTTACTTGGTTATTTTTTTAAAAATAAAACGGGGCAATTGATCTGAAAAACGATAACTCACAGTGTTTTAAAATTGGGACCGTATCTGCTTTCGTGGATTGTTCTTATTTTCAGGATGTATTGATGCCATGTCGTCATTTTGTTGCACGAATTGTAGTATTGGATATAGCACCGATCGTAAAGGGAACAAAGGCAGAGCTCTACTGTCATTCGTTATGCGAATCGTGTACGGTGGTGAAACTCCTTTCTTCGATTAACAAAGGAGATGGTAGTGTCATAAAAAAAAAACCCAGGTTCGTACTACGAAACATCATGCACGTGGTGGAGTTCTAAAGATTCTGAGAATTCATCCGCTGTAGACATATCTTTAGTTCGTGCTTTTGTCGCTCTAGAGCTTTAAATTATGGTCTACAAAATTTCCGCTAATGCATTCTGGACGACCTTCGTCGTGCATACTTCATAGCCCAACTTGGTCGAAAATAATTTAACTTTTAAGCTCTTAGTAAGTATATCTAACGTTGTATTGCATTTTGTTAACTCATACGCGACGACGTTCAATTTTGTGCAATTGCCACTTTGGTCTTCCCTATTGCTTCGGCTTTTATCCCTATAGTTCTGCTTTTTATATTATCTTGTTATTTTTATATTATCTTGTTGCAATTTCTATTGACAATATAACTCAGTGGGCTCGAACAAATCTCGTCGCCTACACAATAACCTTGTCGATAAAGTGGAAGTATGCTAACAACTTTTCAAACTTTTTTTTGTCATTATTCTAAATCTAATGGTATTGATGCCATAAAAGTGAATGGAACGCCAATGCAACTTTGATAATTTAACAATTCCCATAAGAAAGCAGGGATCAAACAGTTTTTCTCCCATTCACCCATATTCGGTTCCTATGATTTATCCTCTTGTCTCTATCTGTTGCTTTCTCTTACAAATATCAAGCGCAAACAATTTTGTAAAGTTCTGTTGCTCCGTACATCCAAATGCTAACAGCTGATGCACTCCAAATCTGTCCATCAGCGGGAACCGGATGCCATGAGGCACCTCGATGACTGAACATTGCACCATAATTAGACTTCTCAGACCTCGATTTAAAATGAAAAGTACATGGGTTTATTAGAGGCAAATTAATTAGAAGACAGTATTGTCTCAAGATGTGATGGATTTTCATTGTGATGTATCTTAGTTTACTTTTTTCTGTTTACTAGAGCGCCTTTTAGCCTAACTAGTTCAGATTTCTTGCAAAACAAATGAGTGGCATTGTGGAAATCCTGACTGACCGGGAAGTAGCGATTGAAGCTTACACAAAATGCAAGGCGCTTGGACGTATCACAATACGGGCTAGGGGCAAAACAATCGCGGCAGGCATTGTGGAACGTAAGCTGTCTTGAACGAACCATGTTTCCGTTCCTTTATTCTTGGTATTTTCCTCATTATTTATTAGCATGCTTGTTTGTTAGTTGTTTTTGGTCACCTTGTTGAGTTAAATGGTATAGGTATTTGCTTTTTGTTCACTTCTGTTCCTATCGTAAGAATTCTCGCAATGTCGGTGTTCCGATACTAAATAGATGGTATAAAAGAATTTGATATATATAGAACGAGAAAAGATTTCCTTTCGTGTTCGAGACCAGGGTTATACTCATATTTTACTATTAGGGTTAGACGATTAGGGCTATACTCGTATTTTACTATTCATTACTGTTATCATTTATTATCACTGATAGCGGTAGTAATAATTATCATATTTCACCATCATCATTGATATGCTTTTTTTCATTTGCTATCTTAGCACACTGGGGCGCATGTAGTGCAGTGGTTATTGGTGCCGTGCTATACACACGGGATCGATCCCTCCCGCCAGGTTCACCAAACCCTTCATCTCTCCAAGGTTGGAAAATTGGTGCCAGACTTATCTGGGAGGATAGCAGCACTGACTCGACACATCGATTGAGCACCGTGAGTCAATGCATAAGCCTGATATGCATTCAGTCGCCTCTAACAAACGATGCTCAGTAAAGTCAAATGCGTGGCGCATCCCTCAAGGATTGATCAGTGCCTAGCGCTATATCCTTTTTTATCCTATTATTTGTTTGTTACGTCATTTTAAATCCAATTGAATGGCAAAAATGGATTTTTTGAAGTGCTAAGTTTTTATGAGTAGTTATAGATGAGAAATGAAATTTCCGAAAACTGCGCCGAGTAAGCCAGTCTAAAGCTTTAGTGGTATTCGTCATTTCATAGCGAAATTTTTCGACCAGACATTACTGTCTGTACTGGCAAGTTTAATCGGAAATAGAAATCCCAGCTACTCTTCTCGGTCCTTTGTTTCTGAGATTACATGGTATTTTATATGAGGCATCATTTCAAGATTTGGTTATCGCTTAATGTCGTCATGAGCAAAGAATTCACGAATGACGTTAATTTTATCGCCTTAACATCCAAGTCACAAAAATTTTTTGACCATTGATACTTTTAACGGCATGACCTGTGTATTAATCTCAACTGGCCAGAAATATGTAACTTTTTAAAATTTAAGCACCCATATCTGACAAACTTAACTTGGCACTGTTCTTCCATCCAATGATTATTTTGTGAGGTCCTCGGCGGAAGGTACCAAAGAGGTCAAAGAAACCGAGGAACCGAGAGAGACTTAAGCACTCATATTTCAGCTGATAGTGACCTTTGTTTTTTTAAATGGAACTCTTTGTAATACGCGTCGTGATGCGAAAGGTCCTGAACGGGTATTTTATGAAGTTTAAATTGAAGAGTTTAAACAAAATACGCAGCGCTATATAACTCTTTGGGGATGTAGGGAAAAATCTTCAATATGTATGTTACTTCCCCAAGGTCTTAGGCACTCTATTAATTGAGAGTTCATCGGCAGTTATGTAAATTAGACTAAGTCCTGAAGAAGCTTGAAAGCCTGTCAATCGCATCTTGAGTTTTTAAAATTATTACTCAGATTGTTACTGGAATAAAGGCTTCAGAATCTTTAATTTAACAACATATTAGCAAAGACCGCCAGAGACGATTCATTTAGATATTCCATCGTATCCCGTTGGACGAAATACCGATTGTTCAGTGGCATTGCTGCGTGGGCCCAGCAGTATTAGTATTTCATAGTTAGCTCTCTGGACGACTTATAACTGTTTTGAGTGAAGCAGTCGTTACAACCTTTTGCATAAGTTTTATAAGTTTTTGGAAACCATCTATTGTTAAAGAACATCGGCAGTGATTCCAACGTAAGGTGCACATGTTTCATCCGAAGGACAACAATAGTCCTTAGAAAGGGTGGAACATATTCGGGATTCTGCTCCGAAATCCAAGGATCAGATCAATAACAGTTGTGTATTGGAAGCTTATCACGATTTCCTTTAAATCATCTATGAATTTGTAGCTTCAATTTATTTCTAATGGTCGTACTTTTGGAACAGCTTCTGGTTTGGATTTTTTGTCGAGGTTTTCATATCATTAGCCTCCTATGTCAATTCATGAAATCGTTGGTGTGGAATTGTGTGCAACGAGTGTTGGTGCTGTAATGTGCTGAATAGTACTTATGAAAGCCTCGCTTTGTTAGTTGCACTGCCCAGAATTGTGCGTGTAAATATTGAGATTTTTGTGGTCGTGCTAAGGCGAATGACATGTTTTCTTCCCAGTGCTCTTCTTTTTTGTTGCAATTTCCGGTTAATAAATAGTATATGATTTCGCGTAAGTTGAGGAATTATTGGTGCCAGGAGCTTATTTATTCATTATAAAGAGTATTACGTATTTCCGTATGGTAAATGGTTTTATTGAGCTTTCGAAAATTTTTACAGCTGTTTGGAAAAAGGTTTTTATTTACAGTTTTTAGTTCATGAGGCTCTTAAGCTTACACCTTTACAAATATCGGATGGGTTGAGCTTGGGAAAGAGAGCAACAAGTGAACGAACATCTGTTGCCAACAACACACGAATCGTCGGGGATGGTATCAACCATGTATTGTGAAACAACTGCTCAAATGCATCGACTCGATAGTTTTTGGACTTGATCATTGCACAGAGAAGCCTTGAGAGTTGAAGTAATCAGGATCCGCATTCTTTCATCGACGACGAACAGCTGTGACATCGACAATGGAAATGATATCAGGAGAGACTACACGCCAGTTTGCCAAAACAGTTGCGATCGTTCTTCCCATAAATTGAAGGCATTCGTACTTGTTTCACTGACGTAATGTTCGATTAATGGGACGTACACTAATCGGCAAACTCGAGGCGAGCTCCGTAGATATTTTAACATCTACCGGTCACTGCAGTTTTGAATGCGGAGCTCCGGAAGCATCTGTTCGACTGGTACGACCGCTAGAGAAACCATACGTGGTTTAAAAAGCTCGCAGGCGTTTTTGTAATGTCGCTAGGACTGGCGCAACATTTTTAGGGATTACTATCGAACAATGGGCCTTGGCGAATATCGACGAATATGATTCCAAACCACCCAAGTGTTCACCGCTTCATCGTGGCTGGGAGGTGTTCATAGGTGTCGGGTGTGATGTACACTGTAGGGATTCATCCTCCCGGCAGGATCTCCCAAGCTGAGAGGGAGTCCGGCGTTTCCATTAGGAAACACTGCTAAGAGTAAGTCAACACTAGGTTGCACCACCGCCCTGGTGTCAGACAAGTCGCGTGGTGGCAGATCTCCCTCCGATCTGCAAAGGCGGCGACTGCCTAGTGTGGTGACGACCTGGGACAGACTTCGACCTGACTGACCTGAGGACTCCATGGAACCACATTGGTTAAGTCAGCAGAAGTCCGAAAAATGGAAATTTTGCTGGGGCCCGTACAATCAGTGAGGACGGGCCATCCAATTATGTAAGTATAATCCCAAAAAATTCTCTTTGTGGCAGACACCACCTTGAGCTTAACGAGTTAAAATTGCGAAATTAGCGGTTCTATGAGAGTGGCATTCTTTGTGCCTAAAAACTGTGCTCAAATGGTTTATTAAAACAATGTTTATAATAGGAAAGAACGTAAAAATGGTGCATCAATTTTCTATTAACAGTTCAAGAAATACAAACACACCTCGTGCTAGTAAACAAAGTAGGGATAAATGCGTAGATTCAAAGGTTGTGAGGTAATAAATAACAATAATATATATTGTATAAAAGTATGCTTGCATCATTGAGTATGTTTCTGCTATATGTCATCATGTCATCAATAAGTCTAGTCATTTCCTATTAAAACATCAAGAAATGCAAACAAACTTCTTGTTATTAAACAGATTACGAATAGACGTGTTAATTGAAAGGCTATGAAGTAGTAAATAACACAGTCAAATATATTGTATAAAGTATGCTTGTATTATTAAATATGCTTGAACTAGATATATTTCATCGAGAAAACTTCTTAATACGTCGCCATGATATAACGCAACGCTTAATTTAGCGACCTTACCAGTTAGCTGTCACGATCACGAGGTCAGCAATCATCGCATTCTGTTAACAGACAATAAAAAAGGTGCAGATTTTAAAGTGTCTCATCTCTCACAGTTAGCGGCATGATTTCATCGCGTATGGCACGTCGAAGTTGATCTATCGGAAGTAGAAGAAGACGTGAGAGACGCTGTCGAGCAGTTGCTGTACCGACGCTCGTAATCAGAATCACATCGTTACGACGATTCTGATACATGTTGCGTGTGAGAATTTGTGACACACCTGTCCATTCCTGAAAATCCGTCCATCTGCCTAAACAATATTTCTGTTCTATCTTCTCTGCACAGTATATGTGATAAGCAACCGTAATGAAGATAGGCCACTATGCACCTTAGAGTTCATTTTATTGAGGGTCTTCAAGGCAGTTTTTAGTTACTGGATACGAATAATTTATTAAAAAAAGAAATGTTTGCATAATATAAATGGCTCACCCGAAGCAAATCAAGAATTCTGTGTGCTGATAGTGGACTTTCACCATAGCTCTGTCGGAACAGGCTGCTCGATACAATAATAGGATCCCTGGAATGGATGGAATGGAAATAAGGGTATGTGAGCCATAAAAAGAAGAAGAAGTACCACTAACGCTACCTTGATTCGCTCTCGCTCCAATCTTGAATAACTTCTCCGACATACATAGAGTCGAAGCGACCTGACACTGCGATATGATGGTAGGTTCGGAACGCTAACTAAATACTGTCGTGAGAAATTACAGTAGACAGTAGAGAAAATGTTAATATTGGGAAAAGATATTTAAAGAATTGACTCGAAACAGTGAGGACCTTGGCAGACCTCTGGAGAATGGTATCAAAACAGCATTTCAAAATGTAGTAAAGTTAGGCTCGTTGGAACATACTTGATGTAACGGCTCCCAGAGAGGCTGACGCATTAGAAGCGGATACGGCTTCGGACGCCCATCATCGAGACTCAAGTTTAGCGAAGAAGATGTGGAAAATTGCTGACTTCCGAGAAATTGAACAAAGTATATCAGCGCCAACCCAATTTCAGTAGTGTTATGGTCAACCATGTATATCTTTTCATTCCACATAAGCTGGAATTTCCTGTGTTCGGAATTGAACATCTTTGCATTTCAGAGACAACCGTTGAGATGAGTTTACGAGTCCCTAGCTGTCTCATGCGCATGTGGCACAGTGGTCGAAGACGCCCTGCAAACACACGTGGAATTGATCACCGCGCCCACGGTACACCAAGCCTTCCACCCCCCCGCGGTCGGCAAATTGGTACCAGACTTGTTTAGGAGGATACCGGCTCTGGCTCGATACATCGGTAAGCCACCCCGAGTCATTGTAAAGACCAGATATGCATTCAGTCACCTCTAACGTTGCTTATTGAAGTCAAATGCATGGTGCATTCCTCAGGGACTGATCAACGCCGAGAGCTCTATCCTTTTATCCTTTTAATCAAATCCGAATTTTTCAATTAGAATCAAGAACACAGTTCTGAAATAAAAGATGCGTCTAAATCATCCTTCTTGTGATCAACATGCGTACAAGTGGAACATCAGACCTAATAATCCATTCCTAAAGCCAAAAATCAGCATGGTGGATAAAATAATGACATACAGATAGGCGATTAGGGTATGGGAACGAAATACCGTCGCGAAGAGCCTTTTAGAACGTTTTAGAAGGTATTTTTTTATAGTTTTTTTTTAAAGTAAAAATCTCGTTCACATCATTTTCACATCACCCGTCATCACGCCTTTCGTCTTCGTAATGAACGTGTGGAATGATGGTCGAGTCGATTCTCCTCGCAATGTTGGAGATAGACGCGCTTGTATTCCCTACATATATTCCTATATATATAATATTTTAGATATTTCTACGTATATTGGAAGAAAACGTCGGGGGAGGGAGAGGGGGTTCTCGAACTACTATCTTTGCTTCCTGATCGACAGTCTCACTAACCACTGCGCCACCGCCTCCAACTTTCGAAAATATTTCCCTAAAAAAATCCTGAAATCAAACTAATGGAAATCTCTGGGAATAGAAGAGAGATCGCGTTTTATGCATTACTCAGACCACCTAATCAATGTCTGTCGAGTCAAACTACCAGCCTTAAGTTTACCGCTTTCTTGCAGGAGGAATTTAAAAGTGGCTTAACCCCACCGTTGTGTGTATATTTGGCTCATCCTAATGCTTTTTTTTGTTCTTTGAAATTTTCATTTTTAACTATTAATTAATAAACTCATCAATCAGTTCATATGGTGCTCGTTTCATTCTCTGACTTAATCTTTAGTTAAAAACTCACCTTCTGTGGAAATAGTCGAATTTTATTAGTGTTCGACGTACTTGAAGGATTTTTCAACACTCCCAAGCCAAACTGAATGAAAAGCAAAGCAATATGTTCCATAGTCAAGCGACAAAACCGAAAAAGCTCCTGAAAGCACATGTTTATTGTGGAAAGATGACCAAAAGGAAACGAAGTGTGGTGCAACTCACTGCTGTAAGCCACTTTTTTAGAACAAAAAGGCCGTACATGAGCCGTGGACCATAAGCGATGCTGTACCTACGAAAAACAGCAAAGAAGAAGTTATACCGCGTCCATTTGCAACATGTTCTATTTCTTTCAAAATAAGCGAGGTGCAATGAGGCCAAGATGAGGGGTGGCGTTTTTAGGCGAAGTTAAAGCTCACCGCTGCACGAATTCGTACTTTTGACAAATTTCCGCGCAGAAGGCTTCGTAGTCATCAATATGATTCTGTACGTCCTTTTTAATTTCCACGGAGAAACGCTCAGCCAGTGGGTGGGTAGACGGTGTCATTGTTCCGTCGCTGAGCAACTGTAAACAACGATAAGCTGAAGAGTATATGTTAGCCGTATAAAGCAACAAAAGAACACCTTATTTCTTTTGTAAAAACACAGCACGTCCCACACTACCCATGGAAAGCTCATACATGGAGAAGAAGGGCGGTAACGAGGCTCTTCCGCGTAGCACACCTTATACCTAAAAGGACGTAAAATATTAATCTAGAATGAGCATGACATGTTTAACACACTTTGAAACGGAACCTAAACACAGTAAAACAAAGACGATTCTACGACTGACTGCATCTGATCTGCCCAAAATTAGAGGAAATGTACAGTAGGAATTTTCGCCTAGTTCAATATTTAGCAACGGTTACCACGGTTACTTTTTCTACACTCCCTAAAGTTTTCTGACTTAATCATTGTCGTAGTAGGCCTCAGTATGTTTCAGAATTCTACAGCTCCTTAATTAACTGAAACAGTTGATAGAACGGTGAGTGTACATGGACCACCGCTGGCAATAGGGTCAGGTCCAAAGGTTATTCGCAGTGTTCCCATGGGAATTGATAATTACACTCAAGGAATGAAATGAACACCATCAGGGTGTTAGAGCTATTGTCGACATTTTTATTACTGCTCAAAATATAAAACAGAATCAAAGTTTGTACCACTTTTTCTTCAAAATGAACAAACCACTGTAGTGCCTTCATTTCCATATTTTTATCACAACGTAGACTATATTTACCGGACGGATCACGCTGATAAACTGCCGATTCTCCTCCAAATTCCTCAAATTAATATCTCATAACCACAGAAGGAAGAATACGTTCCAGTTGCGAATGCATTTGGTAAAGCAACAAGGACGAAAACCGAACAACTGTAGCTGAACAAACCTCAAAAAAATATGCACGATACTGATGATATATTTTGGTGTAGCGAAGTTCAACAATCTTATCCGTATGGTAAAATGAGTAGTCATCCTTCTCCATGGTCGCTAGCCTTTTTAAGCTCACAATATGACCAGAGACAATTGATGCCTCGTCGCACACGCCATATTCATCAAGCAATTGCTAAATTCAGTACTATGAAATCCTAACCACTTTGTTGCCTCATGCATTTCTTCTATGGGAGCGTGTGGCGCAGTAGTCGGAGGCGCTTTACAATAACATGGAATCGATTGCCGAGCCTATGGCCCACCAAGTCTTCCGTCCCTCTGGGGTCGGCAAATTGGTACCACACTTGTCCGGGAGGATAGCAGCACCGGCTCGATACATTGGTAGGCAACCGCGAGTAATTGTAGAGGCCATATATGCATTCAATCACTTCCAAACGATGCTCAATGAAGGCCAATGCATGGCGCATCCCTAAAGGATTGATCAACGCCGAGTGCTTTATCATTTTTATCCATGTTGTTGTTTTTCATCTATAATTGTTTACGCAGCAAACAAATAAAATAGTTTCACTCTTAGAAGCTAAACCAGTGCAGTTTGTTTATTCAAGAGACCACATATTAAATACAAAAAACTTTAACATATGCCACTGTGCAGGTTGCTAAAATGTGATATAAAACTGATGCAGTCGTCGTTGATAAACACTTGAGTAATGTGCTACACATCGCTAGACGTCACTGTATGCATGTTTGGTCTACATAATGACGTGTGGAGGCCCACCGGTGTGTTATGTCAGTGCTGCTAATGGGAATTTTGCAAAGGTTTTTTGGCCTTTCTAAAAGTTTCCTAAATTTCCGATTTCTTAAGCCTCTTGGTTACCGAGGAATTATCGGGAGTTACTAAAAAATCGGCATCATGCACTATTTAGGCCATATAAAGTCTAGTCTTTGACCATCACTGACTGTTATTTCATTACTAATTGCCATGATGAATCATAGGTATCGTATCGAATGGGTTACGTAGAAACGTTGAAACAGATTCAACACAGATTGCAAAGTGAACTTCCAAATGCTGACAGCGAAATAGTGGACTATCTCTCTAGATCGATAAAGTAAATGCTCTCCCATAATTCTGCAAAGCTCTGAAATCTTCATTTACTTCAGTTATGCAAAAACCAGTAATTTTTCATTGTAATCAGAATGACCTTCCCAACGGTTTGCCGCCTCATTGTGGCTGGGAGGTGTTCTAGATGTCGGGCTGTGATGTACAGCAGAGGATACATTTCCTTGGCAGGGTCTCCCAAGCCGAGAAAGAGTCCGTCGTTTCCATCAGGAAGCCTAGCTAGAGGTAGACCAATACCAGAATCCACCACCGCCTCGGTATCAAACTATTTGCATAGTGGGAAATCTCCCTCTGATCCATAAGGGCGGTCATTGGGACTCCGGGGAACTACGACAACTAAACCAGCAAATCTCCGCAGAATGGAACTTTTGCTGAGGCCTGCACAACCAGTGAAAACGGGCCATTCAAGTATCTAAGTAAGTATAGAAAGACCAGTATTGTTCACTGTAATCACAATGACACGTTCAAATGCTGGACAAGTTGTCCAATTATCTAACCAGTGAAAATTAAGTGCCATCTTAAGTGGGCAATATGGATTAATGCATGGTTTCAACTACATAAAATCACCTGGATTCTAGCAGCATACTCGTTTCGTATGCGACGTACGTTTGCACGTTCCGAGTCGTTACCTCCGAATGGATCAAAACCAGATGGGCATAATACCTGCATATGTCCAGTCAATAATTCTACTGACGGCTTAAAACAAAAATGGCCACCTCATCAACATCATGCTCAAAAACACTCGTCGAGAGCTCACATACATCCAGAACTTCTTCCACTTTCTTCGCCTTTCTAGAGTGATATGGATACTATTGGAATTTTTTAAAAAAACTGGGAAACACCCATGTCCTCACCTGTACAACTGTCCATTAAGTCGGCGACTTCGATACATTGGTTTGACAACAGAAAACATGTAATCTGGCACGACATCGCTTTGTTCATGGACAGTCAGAGGTTCAGCTGGTTCACCACTTTTCGGGAAATCCACCGCAATGGCGCATTTACGAGCAATTTCATTACAGACCTCGCTTAAATTCCTTTACTGAGAAGATGCTTAAACGAGCTGTTTATTGAAGAAAACCTTGGAACAACAAGAAAACCTTTTCGTAACAAAAAAGGTCAATTCCTTAAGTCAGTTGTTTATAAACAGAATCAAAAGCCTTCCTCCCATCGATAAAAATGGTGCACAGCGGCTTTCACATTTCCTTAATACTTTGTTTAGTTTCCTCATTGTGCGGATATGACCCAGAACTGTTTCGAAATGCAGTTTAGTTGCGTATGGATAATCCTGTAGGAGTTCCATTTTTCGACGATAATTCCACTATCTCATTGTTTTACGTTCGGAAACATAGCGTGTAAAGAGTGCCTTAATCATAAGAATTTATAGATTCTTCAGACACTCTGGTATGTGATACGTGTGTCAAAAAAAAAATCCAAGTTCAGAATTAGAAAGTTAAGCTATTATGTGGTTAAGCCTAATTAGGTCACTTAAAACTGGATATGGTGTTTCATTGCTGTATTCTTGAGTCACCTCACATACAATGACTGCCACATACTCATAGGTATATGTTCACCACAAATATTGTGAAGTCTTACTTCAACATTTAGGAAATACGTTACCTATCTCTCAGAATCTTTTCCTTCCGTATCCGTTCATGTTTACTGTACGGAGTAACAGATGTGGAAAAATATGACAAAACTTGTGCTTGTTGGGAATGTTTTGAATCTTTCAACGTGAAGTAAATAAATATTCAAGCACACAAAGTAGTTGGCTTTCTTGGATGCTCATAACTCAGTTTTTTAAAGAAATAAGGATTTTTTATTTTAATGATCAAACATTCGATGCAGAAGAAAAGTGACATTGACTGCGACCAATAGTTCCGACTTGAGCGTCGGACTCTTCCGAATTCTTGAATGGACTTTTTCAGATAATTCATCAAGATTTTAAAATATAGTTGTCAGAACACAAGATTTTTATATAAGCCATATGTTAGCCAAAGTTACTCCATGATGGAGAGAGTTCCGCACAAGAAAGCACTTGACCAATAATATTGTCCGTAGAACAAACCGGGACGACGAAACCTTTCTAACAAGTTATACGGGAAAAAAATGGAGAGTAGGGACAGTCTGAAAGCTGACGGACAGCGCTTTAAAGTATAGTTGTTAGAGCATAAGTCCTAGATAAACTCGGCAGTCCTTTCAATACAATGACTATTCTATCTGAACGTCAGGGAACAGTCCACCCCGCACTTACAATTGGTGAACTATCGCAAGTATATTTATTTATATGATCTTATAAACTGATCTTCTCAAGCTGACGTGAGGTTGGTACAAACCTTCGTTGTCGTTGACGTTGTTTTTGACGTTGTTGGTCGATGGCCGACGTTTCGGCGATTTCGCCTTCCTCAGAGCCTGGACGTATTTTATATTAGAATATTTTTATTATTCGGTGGAAAAAAACAGAGCAACTTGTGTGGAACAGACGATGAAGCAGTCGTCTATGTATCGGCAGTAGAGTAAGAGTCGGTGATCGAGAACTAGAGCTTCCACCTTAGACATGAAAGCGATGGCAAGGCTTGGTGCTAACCGCTGCCCCATCGCCAACCCTCTAATTTGTGCAAAATATTTTCCAGACCACGTAAAGACTGAACAACTAAGACACTGTTTTAAGACAGTCATTAGTTGCACAATCGACAAGCCGTACATTTTTATTTTCTTTTCGTGCTCTACGAACAACTCGAGAATGGCTTGCATTGCGGAGTCATTCGACACGTTGGTATAAAGTGAACTAACATCGAATGACTCCATTACATGCGCGCTGTTTGGTTGCGAACGCCGTAGGTGGTCTAGAAATGTTTTGGTGTTAGGCAGATGGGTTGGAATAAATTTTAGCAGCTACCTCTCCTCTCATCCTTTACATATGAAAAAAGCACTTATTTAAAACATGTACCGTACGGTTAACAACGTGTGTACAGGAGAAGAGGAAAGGAAGGAATCGCAAAACCTGGCACGAAAAATAGGCATTTCCAATGGCTACAAAGTAGAAGCCACTCGGGTTACCCTTCATATCAAATGAAGTAAGTCACGCCATTAAGACGCGCTTATGAAAAAGTGGTCTTGAAAATTATGTAACGATTACTGACATCCCACCCAACACTCTACGCCGCCAGTTAGTTCGAAACCGTCTCTATGATCGTTTGTGCAGCTCAGAAAACTGTCTTATCTGTCCTAACGGGAAAGACGGGGACTGCTTTCAGAAATAAAATACTTGATCTCATGTAATGCATGCGGTGAGGAATATATTGGGGAAACGCGCAGACCGTTTTGTGCATAAAAGAACATCTAGATGGAAAAGTTAAAATTCGTCAAAACACTACTCTAGGTACGCATAGGGCACAAAAACGCAATGGCGTTGATTTTGAAGTGAATGTGCGGATCCTAGCGCGGGAATCAGAAGCATCAACGCGCAAAACTCTTGAGGCATTTTGGATAAATTTCAAAAATAGAAAGTTGAACCGGAAGACGAATGCCTCACTATAACGCGTGACCTAGCGTCATATTTCAAAGTGATATTTTGACTCCGGCGTGTGTCTTGCTCGTGACACCACGTGAACTACGTGTGGGCCAGTCCCACACTTAACATTACGGTGAGTGGCCTTTCTGTTCAATATGGTGTCCATTTGAAAGCTTGATCTTCATTAATACTTTAACTTTTTTTCACCGAATAATAAAAACATTCTAATATAAAATACTTCCAGGCTCTGAGGAAGGAGAAGTCGCCGAAGCGTCAGCCATCGACCAACAACATCAAAAACAACGACAACGAAGGCCTGTACCAAACTCGCGTCACCTTAAGAAGATTAGCTTATAAGACCATATAAGTAAATATAACAGCTATCTATGCCGAGGTGTATAGAAAGTCAGTCTTTCGAGTTATCGCAAGTATTTTGGCACGTGTAGCGCAGTGCTCGGAGGCGCCCTGGAATACACATGGGATTCCAGCATCCCAAACCCTCCAAGGATTCCATCCCTCCGAGGTCGGCAAATTCGTGCCAGACTTGTCTAGGAGGGTAGCAGAACTGGCTCGATACATCGGTAAGCCACAGCGAATCATTGTAAAGACCAGATGTGCGTTCAATCATCTCCAACGATGCTTAATGAAGTCGAATGGATGGCACACCACTCAGGGATAGGTCAACGCCGAGAGCTCTATCCTTTTATCGTTTACTTTGGATACGATTCTTAGTTTTTACAGATTGAAACAGCGTTACTGCTGCTCTCCACTTAGGATCGCCTGTTGTTGGGTTTCTGCAAAGCTTTGCAAGCTAGAAGGTAAGTTTGTGGCTGTCTGCAATTGTGCGATGTGTGTGACTCGCCGCTGGGGCATCTACCTACGAGTTTGTGGAGACTGCCCCCTTTTGGAAACTTTCACTTTGAGCTTCCTTAGCACCATAGTGATGACAAGTAGTGAACCGGATCTTCCACCCATATTGTTGATAATGATGCTGTTCCAAAAGACATCGTAGTATGTAAAAAAGCAATTTCCACTGCTTTCAGAATTCTTCTTATGAAAAAATTTTTCACAGAGGCGATCGTACTATTTTGTTTAGAGTGCCAAGGAATCCGCGAATTCGCCCAAGCAAAACTTCCCGTTAAGAACGATGCGATTATATTCACCATGGTAGTCCATACTAGAAGTTCAGCGTTGCGATGAAGGACTCTTATATTTGTACGATTAGGCAGATAGTCTTGGTAGTATTATTAGATCAGGTAAGTTAAATCTCCATCACATTCCGGTCTGTCTTCATTAAGAGTTTTCGGCTTGTGATAACTTAATAGCAAGTATGATTATATTTTTAGGGTTCAAATAAAACGCCCAAAGGCGGATAGAACAGTGGTAGTGATGTCCATCATCATGAGCATGGTGCAAGTTAGATTACGCACCGGGCCAACCAAGCCTCTAATCCCTCGGGATCGGGAAATTGGCACCGGACTTTTCTGGGAAGGAGCACTCTCTGCAATCCAATTGGGACACTCCAGCCCGGCTATCTCAGGACTTTAGGGAGAATTGCTCGACCAACATTCTGCGACATTCAAGATGAAATGAAAATCCTCAAGCTGCAACCAATACTGCACGTGAAAGCTTGGAAGACCTTCGTGGACGATGTACGCCGTGACGTGAAGACGGATCAAATAGAAATAAAAATAAAAACAAATAAAACGCCTAGAACCGACAGCGTAGCAGTCGTTTCCCAGATTTGGACAATGAATCCAGGACAACGTGGGAAATATCAAAGTCAGAAGCCTTTCCTTATTTTAAGTGTCGTTAGGATATTGGTAGAAACTGACAACAAAGACATTGTTCCCAATAATCAACAAACGAACTCACTCAAATAATCCTTTTCGATCAGCCATAATGAGGTGAGCATTACTCATCCTACCGATGGAATCCTGTCTTAGATATTTAAGGAAGAAATCCACCATGTCATCGGTCTGAACAACAAATAGTGTTTACAAGCAAACAAAAAACCTAAATATTGAAGAGGCATTCCGTAGGAGCCGTGTCAAAGTCGTCAGGAGAACTCTTTGGAAACGTCATTGCTTCTTCGTTGTGATCGAAGTGAATGTCCGGGTCAAATATTACCGAATATTCATCGCCATCTAGATCACTTCCTTAAGCACACGAATCATTAAAAAGTACTAACTATTTGAAGGTGCGCACAGCAAATGAGATATACCGGCCATTTCATCAGGATGAGGTCGAGGACCATGTCTTGGGAAAACGACGACGTCGAATAGGTGAGCTAGAGCTGGTTGATAGACAGCTGTGAACATCCTAACATCTCCAGCCACATGACATGGGTTCTTTGTGATCATAACTGGACCTAAACTGCTGCATTTTCAACGTCGTATAAAACTCATAAGTAAAAGCATACTTCATTCATACCTGTATAAATTTTCAATTTCCCATTAGCCTTCCTGACAGATACAGAATATTGAATGAACACCTGTCCGTATTGTAACAGACCAGTCTCGTCGAAAACGCCATACATGGATCGACCAAGTGAAGGCGGGAGAAAAATTTTAGCCTTAACATGCGTGAAAATAAACTCGTGAATTTCTTATTAATGAAGTTATTGACTGCACCTATACCTTACTTAGATGGTTGTTAATATTGTATCGATAAACAGAGACCAGAATTCGTCGTAAGAATGGTTCATTTGTGATGCAAATACCGCACTCTCTGAGGCGAACAAAATTAATAGGTAGATTTAGGCGGAGAGTGAGTTCGTCGGCGGCAACGGAATCATCCAGAAGCATAGCTAGCGAGGAATCAATTAATCTTGTAGAGCGATAAAAGAACATAAATACTACACTACCTCCAAGCTGCGACAATTCTGTTTCGAGGTAATAATGAACCTTAGCGCATAGCTTTTTATGGAGGCATTTAGATTGCTTCTCTGTCACCTATAACGAATTAAATAAATACTAGAAACAAAGGTCAATAAACTAACCTGGTCCAAAATTGTGATGAGTGGGCGGTTGAGGCACACCGCGGAAGGCATGGAGTACTTGACAACCTCAATATCATAAGGAGTGAATATAATACTTTTTAAGATCCAACAGTATTTAAGTACAACTACATGTTTATTCAAGGAAGAGAAAGAGAAGATCCCAGAGGATCATGAACGATAGCTAAAATATTCAAATTACTTGTTGACATACCTCGAGAATATTGTTCTCTTGTTCATCACACCTTTCTTTAAATTTCATTTGACTTTTTCTAAAAGATTTCAGTCCTCAGTTTAGCATTGGATACACATTGGGAGATTTAGTATAATAGATTAAGATTCTGCAAGGATGGTTACCTAAAGACAATTTTTGGGCCATTTGTCACTAAATCAAGAGACGGGTCAATTGCTAGCACGCCTTTGAAACCTTTGAAACGAACCTTAAAAGTGGGTAATTTTTTTAGAAACTGAAAAATAATACACCTATAAAAAAAAGAATTCAAAGAAAATTATTGACCTGGTAGCAACTGGGAATAATGTCTAACTGTAGAGCTAATGCAATACGCCGAGCAAGGGATGGAGCAACTCGACCACATCCATCCGAAAAGCAATAAGATTCACCAGTTTCGGGATGGCCAGCTCCTCCTTCAACGTCGTCTTGCACGGAGCATTCACTCGGTAAAATCGTCACCGTAGGCTGCAAACATAGTGGACCAGTTACGAAATGCTGTCTGAAACAAACAGAAGAATTGGAAGATGTCACACTTGAGCTTGCGTAAAACATTGACCCATTCTACTCATCAATTTCGGGACGTTCTTGGTACCACTGAAGTCGCCCATCCACTTTCGCATGTCCTCAACAGTCATGGACACATCACCTGTTCGACAATCCAACGTCGGTGCATACATATAACAGCCGTGGTCACGCATCTGAAATACAACGGTGTGACTACAATGTGAGAGTGAACTTCTACCAATTATAATTATAACAGTATAAACCTTTATAAATAAAAACCACTATAACAAAAAATAGTGAAAGATGAAACCATGGCGATCGTCTAACTCACTGATAGATACATCGAAGAGCAAACCTGTGAATTACTCCACGCCAGAAAGTGATAATGACGATTGTTAATTTGCAGACCATGTGAAAGAGTTTTTTGCACAATATTGGCCACAATGGAAGATTGCTCTAGAAGAAAAGTTGATGCGTAGAACTCCTTTTAGTGAGTGAGTAAGAAATTATGAAAGGTTACGGTCATAACATGGGCCTTGAACGAAATCCTTGACAATGAGTTTAGCACCAGAATCATCACGAAAGACACAGCGCAGAGCGTTTTCCTCGCCGAAACGACGCACTACACGATTCGTCATCATCACTTCTGGAGCCATAAATAGTGTTTTGAGCGGTGTCACCATCACCTATAATTTGTACAACGTTTTGCTAAGTTTTATGGTCACATCTACGTTCGTCTTCCATATTTCCTCTACCGTATCTTAAAACGAGCGTGTAGCGCAGTGGTCGCAAGCGCCCTGCAGCACACAAGTGGAATCGATTCCCGCGCTCCTAGCCCAACAAGCCTTCTATCCCACCGAGGTCGGCAAATTGGTACCAGATTTGTCTGCGAGGATAGCAGCACTGGCTCGATACATCGGTAGATCACCGCCAGTCATTGTAAAGGCCAGATATGCATTCAATCCCTTCCTACTATCCTTAGTGAAGGCAAATGCATGGCGTTCTCCTCAGGGATTGATCAACGCCCAGGGCTTTGTGCCTTAGCCTTTTTTATGTCTTAATACACCAAAATCACCTCAGAAAAACGACTGGACAAGTTCACATTACTATATCTCCGAATGAATACATATATATATATATATATATATATCCATGTGTATTTAAAATTGTAACGTCTTTAACTGAATAGACTTAGTATTCACAGACACAGACCTTTCTTACAAGGACACAGTTTCGCGGCAATGACTTCCTCAAATCACGAACATCCCCGCGTTGGCATCGTTTTATTGCATGAACACGAACCTACATTAACCATGGAAATAGGGATACATATATGTGCACTGAAATGGAGTTAAGATTACGAACCGTGTACATCTGATGAAAGGCTCGCAGTAATTCCACCGTTCTTCGTTCATCTACAGCACATAACAAATTCTCTAGCGCTTCCTCGCAAGCGCGACTGCATTCCTGATATGGAATTGAAGTTGTTGGAGTCCAATACAATATTTAAACAAACCGTACTTTCATACACCAGCGAACGCGTTCAAAAAAGAGGTGGCTGTCTATCAGCTCACCATCGGCTCCCCTCTTACATTCGTCCAATAAAAGTTGGTCGGATACAGTGCATCCCCGGGAAACCAATGCCTATCATTTCAAAAAGATATGTACGTGATAAAATAATGTAAAACTTTATGAAGCATCACAACAACCTTAGCTGCATAGTCAGCGCGAAAGGACCCGACATCTTTGACACTAACTTCTGGGGGAAGACCACGTCTTGTCGTGAACACAGAGCCGAAGTAAATTCTCGAACTTGAGCGCTGCATCAAACGTGAGATGATCGAAAACAGCTCATAAGTTGGCTGCTGAAACCAGTACTTTTCAATAACATACTCAAACATTAATTAAATGAAGTCACTTATTAATTACTCTATACAACGACAACGTTGCTCAGATATTTGCAAAACTCCACACCGCAGGTGTCTGCGGTGGGGAACGAACCCGCATGGTGTGGTGGTGAACGCCTTACTCCCCGGAAAGGACAATAGCGCGTTCGTTCCCCATCGCAGACACCTGCGGTCCGGAGTTTTGCAAATATCTCAGCAACGTTGTGGTTGTATTTCGCATAGCACCCTGCCGTGAAAACTGTAGTAAGCAGAAAATAAAAGGTAAAAATTGTAGTTGCTCTATCATTGTATTTATATCCATGACCCATTTTCTCATATTCTGCCTGCCCCGATACATTATTCAATCGGTCCGTTGTCTCGCGTTCGTCATCCATGCGTGTCTTTGGATTTACGTGTGGAACTTGCTGCTACTTGGGAATTTGTTCTTCTTCATAAATTATAGCTAATGAAAGTGATTCTCATTCGAGCCCTGACTTAGCTCTGCTAGAACGTATCCATGTTTTCACCATAGGCAGGCAGCAGAATTTAATTAAACCAATTTACCTATCCTGGAAGGATGGATGGGCTTGTTGACCTAGTGGAGGCCGAACCAGCGACTATGAGTTTTGCGCGGTGTCTCAAACCAGTGCGTTTTCCGTGCCCTAACAGTTATGTAATAAACCAAATAGGCAAAGGACATCCCAAAGAATTACCACGACTCTGGCGAATCTGCACAAGATTGACTAATCAACTTTACTGAATACGGATCACCACCACAGACTGCCATTTATCCATTCCACCTAGGCGCCTTTTTTCTTCGCTGGTCCACACGCAATCTTCCGTGCGTACGTTCCGGTTTTTTGACAACAAAAAAATCATTTCTCAATAAATAGAATGCTTCAGGAGTTGTGGACATGACCGAATTATAGAAGAGACTTTAACAGCTGATTGTTAGTCAAATTACCGGACAATGAGATTCCACGAAGGAAGGTTTTTCGTAAATCACTTATTGTATATAATGGTTTTTCTACTCTTATCCCTGCTGCTGTGATCTGCTTTCGATTAACTAACGATTCGATTAGTCGATTCGCCAGTGGAAAATACATGCTGTGGTAAAAAAGTTCTGGAACCCGGAAATGGCCACCAGAGTATCCATGCAGTCGTTTAGACCAAATTGATATAGACACTACAGTGGACGGAATGAGTTAAAATGAGGCAATAAATCTTCATATCGGCTCCTGAATCACCGTTGAAGAAGCCACTGCTGATTCTTTTATACAAGTTCAGCCTGAGCTAGAGAACATAAAAAACTGGACTTCTTAAAGGCAAAGAAATATTAAGGCCACTTTTTTGCGAACCGAAATTCTCCAACTACAGTGGTTCCACTGCATGGGTACGCAAGTCGAACGTAGATTGACACTGGAGCAACTTCGAAAACGATAATAGGTAAAATGTCAACAAACATATGAAGCAAGGCACCATATGAGAGATCCAAAAAAAGTATCCCATCCTAGTAATCACAATTTATATCTGAAATGAAGCAATGGGAGCAAGACGACAAATTACGACGATAGAGACGAGAGAAGAACGATGGACTGAACAAAAAAAGGAAAGCATATACGATGGAGGCCACCTAGAAAGTGGACAGCTCTGTAGACAACGGTGAGCTGCCGTACACAAAGCTATTCTATTGATAGTAAACAAGAATGAACCAGCTCCGTGGATGATGTCGGGTCGGTGATGGAACGAAAAACGATAAACTACGACTTGGCCAGTACAATTCAGAATCAAAAAATCAAATAATTCACTTCGTCCTCGTCCTCGTTTCGCTTCGGAAATGTCGCACGAAGAAATTGGCAATCAGCTAAAGCTTCGCTTGAGCAACCACTCGATCGCACGTCACCTGGCCACTTAAGCACTCGAACCTGAGAATTAGTAAAAACAAAAAATAGTGTGACCATGTGACCACTTAAATGAATTAATAGAAATACGGTAATTAATGCAAGAAACCAATAAAGGCAACAACACACCCATTCTTTGCACTGCTCCATATTTACAACAGGTCGAATTCCACTACGACACTGCTGTGAGCGTGGTACAGCTTGCCAAACCTTGAATAGTAAATTAAATAGAAAGTTTAAGAACGTCATAAATTTATATTGGCTGGCAAATTTTACTAGTGAAATAAAACAAGAAGAAAAAGACTTTAGGAGAGCAACCGTTTACCTGAGGTGGATACTTCAGGCGCAGATATAGAGTATTGTTGTGGGTATCACTGGTATCAGCAGTAATCTAATAATTCGAGGATTACAAAAAGAACGCCGATGAAATGAACTGCGTTACCGTACCTGAGTTATAGCACCGTATGGCAAGCAAATTTTGTATGCAGCAAATCTGAGTCCATCCATTTTTTCCTCTAAGGTATCAGATTCAAAGAGTAAAGAAAAAACGGCATAGCAACCACTGAACACTTACCACATTCACATAGTCGCACTGCAAAGAATAGCGTAAGATATCTTCTATCGTGTTCAAAATGAGCATATGACAAGAACGGTTGTCCTCCTGAACGATCAAATGAGGTGTTACCTTGTAGGAGAATGGAGATTAGATGAAGGAAGCATGCCTGCCACTTTCAACTGGGAAGTGAGGTCATTCTGTTTCGTAGGATTGGTTTCGCCAAATCGCATACCGCAATTTATGAAATAACTTAAAATAACTTCGGCTTTATGAAGAAAGATAAAAACTATGATTCAGAAAAAAAGTAGACCTGTTAGAAACCTCATTGTAGTTTGTAATATAGTCGCCACGGACAAAGAATAATCCTGGATTTGGCATACTACCGATAGCCATACTCGTTAGTGTTACGTTATTGTGTTGAGGTCTTCAAAAACAATAAGCGGGGTAATTCATTCTATTTACGAAATGCAAGTGTCATTAAAATTATTAGTTAGCAATCCTGTACGTTTTGCGTTGAAACCAAAACTCGGGTAAATAAATAGAACTAACCGAACTTCTCCAAAAATACTTTTAATCACAGGGAACTCGGCCACAATCTGATCGTGGAAGCCTCCACCAAAGAAGTAACAAAGTTTTTGGATGAAGCGCACTAGCATGGTATCACTGGAATAGCATCCTCATAAGACCGACTTTCTATGAATCTCTACATAGTAATCGATAGATGCGAGGTAGATGTAGATATTCTTACTGTTGTTGTTGTCTTTGTTCAATGCTTAACTTTTCGTCGGCTTCGCTTTTCTCAGAGCCCTGATATTGGACAACCGGTGTGTTGTTCACGAGCAATGTTGAGCACTCTCGTCAGGGGCGGTTCAACGGCAATGCTCTGAGGAAGGCGAAGTCGAGGAGACGTTAGCGATTGAACAAAGACAACAACAATAATAAAGACATCTATACCAAGCTCCCACGGATCTCCCTCATATGGGGAATTTCGAGCCGGTAAGTCGCGAGGCTGCGTGGCTGGCACGTCTCCAGGTGGCAGATAGGAGGTTAATAGTGGACCAAAAGCGACATTTGCTTCCCTGAGACGCAGGTGGATCCAAAAGATCGACTTCCTGCTTCTGTCGCGCCAATTTGGCACACACTTTCTGTATTTGCTAGGCGTATCCATGCTTGCGTGTGTGGGTGCGTTCGCGCTTATGCGGAGTGTATTCTACGAGTCATTTCGGCCAAAAGCCTGCAATCAAGTCACAGGGACAAATATGGAAGGCGGTTAATAGTCGCCTCCAACAAATAAGCTCTATGTCCACTCTCGGACAGCCTGGCAAGCTACACGCGAGTATACCTAACCCCACGTTCAGAGCCCAGCGAACTATACGTAGGTGTGCAAAATGCTAAGCACAGTGAAAAAAAACGTGCCTAATCCCTTGACCCCGAAAAAGCCCCAATTTCACAGCGGTGGATGGGACGAATACGGAGAGGCTGCTAAAATCTCAGGGCCAATGGAAGCTGCCTGGATTTCAAAGAACTATTGTGACGATCTGTACCTACAATGCACGTACACTTGCATCCGAGTCCTCGATAGAAGAAGTACTCATGCAAGCAAGAAGGATAAGGTACGACGTCATCGGCCTGGCCCAGACGAGGAGACGCCAGCCTTTCAACGCCGTCTATGACACCGGAGAAGAACGGATCCTCGGAACATGCGATAGCAGAGGAGTCGGCGGTGTCGGCGTTCTCGCCAGCACGAGTTTGTCCATGAACATCGGTTCATTCGAACAACTTACAACCCAAATCAGACATTTACGATTAAAAAGACGTGGATCAATTTCGGCTTTGACAATCTTCGTCGTTTATGCGTCGACATCAAACTATGACGAAGAAGAAGTCGAAGCGTTCTATATGGACTTTGAGAAGTTCTACAGAGAAGACCATACATCCTTCAAGGTCATCATTGGAGATTTCAACGCCAATATTGAACCAATAGGAACGTTTTAAGAACGTCACATTGGGACCCACGAATTGGAATGGAACGAACAAGGTGAGCGGCTTTCTGAGTTTATCATAGCGAACAAGGCCATCCATAGTAACTCGCAATTCCAGAAGCCACACCCTCAACGCTGGACGTTGGAGTCTCCCAATGGAGGGTACCATAGCGAAATAGACCACATCACAGTAACTAGAAGGTTTTGCTTAACCGATGCCGCTGTCGTCCCAAAATTCTACACGGTATCAGACCACCGTCTCCTTCGTGCAAAATTGCAAGATTCTACTTTTCGCGGAAAGGAGAAAAAGCCGCTAAATTCAAAAATAGATTTCGCAGAACAACAGTAAACTGGGACTTGTTCAATTCAAGAATACGAACAGCTCATTCAACATCTCCACGTTAGCTCTATGAAAGCTAAGAGTTCGAAAGTCACCAAGAGACGTTTGTCTCCAGAATCACTCGAGCTGATACACCAGCGTGGAATCGCACGAGCTGAAGGCAACCGCGAAGTAACGTTAGAACTTGCAAAAGAATGCAGAGGGGCGATAAAAGATAAAAGAAGATCTTAAATAGAGAAGAGTAGCAGCAATGGCCGAAGCTGCAGAAGCTGGGAAAAGCATTGGCAAAGCCCACCGAAGGTTCGCCAATTACAAGACCATGATGATTGCGCTCCATTGCCCAGACGGAACAGTTACAACCTCCAAAAAGGCAATGGAGAAAATCATTCGCGAATACTTCGCTGATTGCCTTGATAACCACGTCCACCTTCCGTCATATGAATTAAATGAGGACGGATATGTTGTATCACCAGTTTTCCCTTCCGAAGTCCGACATGCTATTCCACGGGTGAAAAGTCGAACAGCACCAAGTCCGGACAGGATATGATCAGAACACAACATAGACGTCAGAAGAGGGGTTAGGCAAGGTGATTCCATGTCGTCAAAATTATTTACCGCCGCTCTCCATAACGTCATGCGAAAATTGGAATGGGATAATATGGGCGTGAAAATCGTTGGTCGGCAGTTTCATCATCTTCGCTTTGCTGATGACATCATCCTTCTAACACCAAACATTAGCCATGCAGAATGTATGCTTGCCGACTTTGATAAAGCCTATGGAAAGATTGGTCTTCCACTAAATCTCACAGAAACGATGTTAATGAGGAACGGATTGGCTTAGTATGCCCCATTCACGCTCAACGGAACGAATATCTTGGAATGCTTCAGTGATGTCTATCCAGGTCGGGAAATCAATATGATGAACGACTTAACTCCAGGGTTGAATAGAAGGAAACGAGCAGCTTGGAAAGCTTTCAAGAGCATCGAGGATATAATGAAGAAAAAGAAGAACAGCCGACTCCATGCCCACGTTTTCGACTCAACGGCAGTTCCTGCCCTAATGCGTCAGAAACTTGGTCGCTGCGTAAGCAGGATGAAAGATCACTCAGCGTTATCGAACGCGCAGTCGAAGGGACGATGCTTGGAGTATCTCGTTTCACATAAGCAAGGGATGTGATCCGAAGCTCCGACCTACGTCAACGATCAAAAGTCAGAGATGCCGTTTTGTGCGCCAAACAGTCGAAGATAACGTGAGCCGCACGCGTAATACGTGTTAATGACAACCGATGGACAAGAGCCGTTAGTGACTGCATTCCTCGGGATGTCAATCGTACTGCAGGAAGACCACCGACCCAATAGTCAAAGTTTTTCACGAAGAGCTTAGTAGAAGGATATGGTGCTCGACGAATCCCTAGAGCGAGCAGAACCCACCGAGTTACTTTTGCACGCGATAAGGAAAAATGGAAGATCTACTGGCGCCTGCTCGAGTCACTCGATGATTAGCGTGACTACAGGTGATACCAACCTCGCGTGGGCTAAAAGAGGCAGTTCGGAAAAAAGTGTGTGCAGTGTCTCTCATAGATCGCAGAAGGTAGGCTCAGATTAATACTCACTGCTCTTCGTCAGCTATGGGAGCGACGACAATCTGGTACCAGTATTCGCACGCCTGCTCTTCATAGTCGGCCCGAGGAATCGGTGACATACGTTTTAATACAGAATTAGTGCCTCCGCTCTTGAAAATAAAGTTACAGCAGCATGGGAAAAGTTTGCCACAATAAATACTAGCGAAATACCTTAAGAATTATTCTTGATAAAATTTTTGTAGATAAGGCCGGTGGCCCAATATGATTTGGAACGATAAATTTCACGGTGAAATCAAGATCACCACTTCTAAATACAAAAATAAATTAGCTGCTATAAAATTTGCTAGAAGAGAAAAAACAGAAAAATTGCATATTGCATGTTAAGGATAGAAGAATTAGAAGGGTGAGAACAGAAAAGTTACTACCTCCACTCACTTGGACACTTGGATGGCCCGTCTTCATTGGTTGTGCGGAACCCAGCTAAATTTCCATTCTCTTGGAGTTTTGCTGGCTTTTCCCCTGTGGTTCCCTGAAGCCCTGAGGTCAGCCTAGCCAAAGTCTTCTTCTGGTCCTCACCATAACAGGAAGTTGCAGTGGATCAGAGAAAGATCTGCCAACGTGGGACTAGTTTGACACCAGGATGGTGGTGGATCCTGTTATTGGTTTTCGTTCACCTCCCAATGGTCTGCCGCCTCATCATGGCTGGGAGGTTTTTCTGGGTGTCGGGCTGTGTTGTACAGGGGGGAAACATCTCCTCCGCAGGGTCTCTTCAGCTGAGAAGGAGTTCAGCGTTTCAATCAGGAAGCTCAGCTAAGAATAAACCAAAACCAATGCCAGGAGCTAATACCAAGATCCACTAACGTATAAGACAAAGAAAATGCTGACTGATGGTACGCCGTGGTTCTGGTAGCAGACGCATTGCAAGCAAATGATGGTGTACTCAAACCATTCGACTCAGCACTTCTTAGGAACGAATTTCTAACGTCTTGTGGTTCTGAAAGTAAACTATTTAAGTCTATCCCGATTTTATGTCTGTGCAAAAACGATGTTGCATAAGTACGACAGTAAAAACGCAACCTTCACGCCATTGTCGAGGATCGACATCCAGAAATGAATCAGATTCGTCCGAGACAAGATCGGGAGGAGAAGATGAATAAAGCACTGACGTTTTACTCAACGACGCTTAAATACTGTAACTAAGATATCTAATAGATAAATACGTTCAACAATGACTACAGAAAGAAAGCGCTCTGAAACAAGGAAATGAGCTAGTCTGACATGACGTCTGACTCTCCGCTACGAATTACTAGCAATTACTTGGTGAGTGATTTACCTTCGCTTATAGACTCGTCTGGATAACTCACACTCGCACCATCCAGAGATGAAGAATAGAGAACGGATTCTGATGATGAGTGATACGAAACTGAGGCGCTACTTGAGAGATTATCCTATCGTTTTGAAAAGAAGCATCAGTTGAAAAAAACCAAATATAACCCGACAGTTACGTTACCCGAGTTCGATGCGTATGGAGGTTATGGCCCTCCAGTGCATCCTTGTAGATAAAACTTTCATCCGACAATTCCTTCGAAGCCCATTGATCTGCTGAGCATTCGTTGACTTCGCTGGTTCCATGATGGTGAAGTGCATCTTGTGCTCTTTGTAATCTTACAGCAATATACTGGAAAAATTGAACTGGAAAAGAAAAACAGTGACAATTACGAAATGTTACGTCACACCTGTCCGTCTAATATTAATTCGGCAGCTCGATCTACATCTCCCTCCGCCTCGATGTATGCCCAACAGATTTCTTCCTTTCCGGCCTTTGGAAACAGATTCTGTAGAAAAACCACTAACCATATGCTCTTTCGAATAAACATGGGAAAGTTTTACAGACGAAGGTAAAAAATACTTCTAAGTGCTTCAGACTTTCTTCGTAATCCATAGACACGCTGAGTTTAATTACAAGGCGAGCCTGAACGACTGCATAAGAAGTAAAAAAAAGTTAAATAATAAAACTGAGTATCGGGTAGAAAGGATGAAAATAAAGGGTAGAGATTTCGGCGTTGATCAATCTTTGAGGGATGCGCCATGAATTCGACTTCACTAAGCATCGTTGGAGCTGGTTGAATGCATACCTAGCGTTTACAATGATTCGCAGTGGCCTACCGAAGTATCGAGTCAGTATCAAATTACTTGCCAAGAGAGATGGAAGGCTTGGAGAGCCTGAGCCACGGAGATCGATCTCATGTGTACTGCAGGGCGCCTCCGACGACTGCGCTACAAGCGCCCACGCAGGCGCTACGTGGGAAAATGTGGATGACATGTGCTGGAAAGAAGTGGAAAGAAAGAAAACACCTGCCAGCACATTGAAACCCAATAGTTTAGTATTTAGTAGAATAACTAGGCATCTGTCGATTAGTGAATGTCACAATTGCGCGATATCACTCCGCTGGGTGTTTCGTGATTTCAACAGTGTAGAAAGGCCATCACTACCGAAAGGACTCTCTACCACGTACAGTATCTTATGTATCTAGGCAAACTAAAGTTGTACGCTACCTACACAAGCAGTAGAATGTTTATATCTCATGTGTATGATGTAAACATCCCTCGATCGTAGTCTGTATATGTCCGGTACAAATAAAGCTGTTATTGCCCAAGTTTAGGATTGTTCCCTGTGGCAAAACTCCCGCGTGGAAAATTCATGTGAAGTCAAGCATTCTACTTTGAGCTAGTGGTTATTTGGTTTTGATGGTTGACTCGAAGAGCTATATTCCATAGGCATAACCAATATAATCGTCACTACTTATCGTAACGTTTTAAAAGAACCATTTTAAAAAAAAACTGAAAACCTTTCTGATTCTTAAAGCACTGTGACATAGTTCTTAGAAAAAAGCTGCCTACTAAGGTGTACAGAACTAATGGCTCAATTGCTCACTTCATGGTGCTCTTGCTCAGACGACTGCACTATTCTAATACAAATGATTTCGTCGGAAAAAATTAAGATGAAGCATCCGTGCTGAAAAGTAGGATACACCCAGACGTTTTCCATTGAGAAAACTTACCTATATCCGCGACGATTGGTGGCTTCAGTGCAAGACGGTACCTCAGACAATTTCACCAAAATTGTCTGCACACGCACCTCGTGAAAGAGCTTAATTTCCAATGCAGCTATTCCAACCCTACTTAAAACACCACTGAAATGATAAGGCTAATCAATTACGTGGAAAACGTGGCGAAAACGAACTTTCGAAAAGTCGTTAGATTTCACATTCTCACTGATTTCCACATGTTCGTTTAGGTTGTTCAAATATGAAAAAAAAAACTATATCGCTACTCCAATTAGAATAAGTTGGCCCTAAAGCTCTCATCGTCACCATTCGAAAATGAGCACAACAGGTATGGAAATCACGTTACAATCGTTAAATCTATAAATCATTGCGTAGAAGATAAGCGTTCTCCTGTCTAACCACGATGAAATCCTGGATTTTCTGGAGGCAATGGGATATATTTATTCTAATCTATTGGCTCATTTACCGAATATGACAGCGAATTGGCAAATGCTCCGTTGGGAGTTGTACGAAAATAAATTTCGTCGTTAATTTTTTGAAAGTTTTACTTTTAACGATATTTGAACATGTAAGAACACAGTATAAAAAATAAGTATGCGAATATTGCATTAGAGGAAAGTCTTTCCCTCATATCTATAAAGCTTCGAGCTCCCGAAACACTCCAAAGATCGAGAAATCATCATCGGCTGTCTAAAAACTATGTTTGTCTCAAAAGGGTTAAACATTAGCATTGGAAAAATCCTGTATTCCGTACTTGGATACTTAGGTACTCAGATGGCCTGTCCTCATTGGTGGTGCTGGCCTCATCATAACTTCCAAGTTTTTCAGGAGTTTTGCTCGCTTAGCCATTGCAGTTCACTGGAGTTCCGAGGACAGCCTGGCCAAAGTCTACCCCAGGTTGTGGTGGCGTGGAAATGAATCCCCCCGCTGTACATCGTAGCCCGACACCCAGGAACACCTCCCAGCCACGATGAGCGGGTAAACCGCTGGGAGGCGTATAACCGAACTGTACCGAATTGGTTACCATCACGTTTCTGTCAAAATGAAAATAAAGCTTTCAGTTTTTATGTAAGATTTTTATATTGTAATACTGATATCCTCATAGTTACAAGATATTGACTTATTTGCTTTGAGTTTACTGTGAACTTCCTTAACATTTGAATCGTTTCTAGCGCCAGCTGCAATCTTCTACGCAAATCCATGTGAGGACCTTGAGCAGAACTGGAGTCTCTTCACTTGTGCATTACTTGCATTACCACAGAAACTTATTGCTGTACCTTCACCTCTGTATTGTTTTCAACCGAATTTCGCTAAGTCCGACTCTCAATATCACGGCTCTGATGAAGGCGATATCGCCGAAACGTCAGCCGTCGACCAACAACAACGGCAACAACAATGCGCACAACAACGGCAGCAACAACGCCAACAGCAACTGATAACAACGTCAACAACAACGTCAACATCAACGCCAACAACAACGCCAACAACAACGTCAACTTGTACCAGTCTTGCATCAGCTCAACAAGATCAGTTCATAAAAACAAATAAATATTATATATCGGTTATTTATGCCGACGTTTATAGAAAGTCTGTCTTTTGAATTTCACTAATTTAAGTTCTACTCCTCTACTGAAAGTTTCCAGGTACTTCTATATCTGGAAAAGTTACAACGATGCGTATGTGGTGAAATATTATCTTCGAGCTTAGCACACGTTATGGTTTTTCCGTTATTTTCACTCTATTCTTTAATATTCAGACAGCTTTCCCGAATACATCCCATCGGCTATATTTAGGCTTACGGAGAAACACATGGCTCACACTAGTCTCTCTACCACTTTCAATAGGTGATCGATGATCAATGATCGATTTGGTTACCTAATCAGCCTAGTGGCTCTCTTTTAGGGTTTTACCAAAAATGCTTCTTCAAATGCACTATTTTGTAATTGACTCTCTCTTGATGAGCAAATGAGCTTATTATTTTATTTCTTGCTTATGAACAAGATGACGTTTCAGCGGATTCTGCCTCCTTCAGGGCGTGGAAACGTTGAGTTGACTGAAATCCACCCGGCCAAACATTTTCATAACCAAAATAACTATTTTGTTAACATAATCAGTACTACTTTGTTTTCTCTTCCAATAAAAGCCATGAGATTTTAGTCGGTTCTTTGTAATTTCGAAATGGTGCTGGTACCTCGGAATTTGTCGTGTTACAAATTCGTCGTCAATCGCCCTTGCTGGGTCCTGGAAGAATTCAATCCACAAGGCAGTGAACGTCTCCCTAATTCTAAGGGTTACTGCTTTTGTTGAAGACTTAAGAACGCTTTACTAAGAAAACATATAGCATGGCTATCATGAAAAACCACATTTGACCAGCATTTAACATCCCAGTGAGTAGAGAAGACGGAGCGACAACCGAACCTCCACGTTAACACGACCACCTTTGCGGATGACATTGGAAAACAACGAAACGAGGACGAATCAAGTGCTAGGGCTTGGACCCCATATTATACTACGTGCAACTGCTTTTATGTCAAAGTTACGCTAAAGTTGTTTGTTCCATATAAAGACATTGACTTTCCGGTTGTGGTAGGAGTTTAATACATGAAAAGGTCTTCATATGTTACTATTCGCCAACTACGCAAACATCTTAGATTCCTATGGATTGAAAACCAGACAGTGGTTAATACCAACATTATGTGAAACACCAGGTCAAAGTATTACGTTATAAGAGCAATTTATTGCTCGCTAGTTGACCACATAGTGGTGACCACTTGACTATTTCACATCTCCGTGGACATCTGAATGGAACCCTTTCATCCATGTCCTATTTCCCTGTAGTTTATGCTACAGTGTCCTTGCTGTTGGCATGTGTAACAGCTTAAGCTATCTAAATAATAGAAATTTTTTAGGTATATTATTTGATAGACGTCTACTCGATGTGGAAGTGGTGTTGTGAAAAGTGTTCATATAGCGATAAGATCTTTAGAAACGTGAAGAAATCAAGTCCGAATTCGCGACAATACGCGAATTTTAGGAGACGCACTGAAAACCGGATTTGAAACAGATTGAGCTTTGAGAACCGAATTAGAACAGAAACAAGACAGAACTCAAAATGATTATAACACGAATAGAGATTTCCCTCAATGCCACACACTGAATCCATTCATATTACGACTTTCTTTCATAGATTTCGCAAATTTTTCTGAGTCTCATGTAAGATGAGGTCAATTGAAAACAGTTATAAGCCTTGAGTTAATGATTCCCGCATAATGAAGTCTTCAGCATGTCTCGACAAAGAAGACATTGGAGACTGAAAGGCATATTAGTACTGGATCACAGATATCTAAAACGACAAGCATAGTTGGTAGCGATTCAAGTATCATGGTTAATACAAGGCCTTTCGGAGAATCTTGGCAACAATCACTACAACCTGCGTATTGTCTTTGAATGAACATAAAGGAAGATATGAAGGCTATGGAAATCTCCCGAATTGTCTACGCCTCCACTCAACCGTCATCTCAATTGACACTGGATCCTATAATGGAAGTCCCATTGCTCGAAGACTGTTCATTTGATCCGGTGTCCAGAATTCCGCATCATCCGTCGAGGTACTGGAATCTGAAGAAACATGAGTAGTCTAAATTCGAAACAGTCCAACCAAAGTTTAGTTGGCAGAAAGTGTTGCCAACATCTGCGTCTCTAGTAGGCGATACATGTCATCAAGTAATGTTACCTTCACAAAACCGGAATTGAACACGCCCTGTAAGCAAGTGCGAGTCTATACGACCTCGTGCTGTGCATAAGACTCCATTGAAGAGGAACGGAAATGACTCAAAGTCAATCTAAACGACTTGGTATGGGCCGCACTTTCAGTGATGATCTTTGTCGAAGTTCCGCACTAATTCTGATTCCATGAGAATAAATTGTTTCTGTGCTCATAAAGAACGAAATTGTTTCAGTTATACCTACCTTAGTACCTGAAGTTGTTGTAGTTGAGACATCGAGCGATAGATTGACGCCTGTTTCGATGAATGTCTAGAAAGCCGAACATTTAGGTAGATGTTGGCAAATGTGAATTTCTCGCATGTTTTCAAATTTCAAGTACTACTACTTTGTATAGGGCTCGTGTGTCACACTGGCCGGAGGCACCTTTCAACATACATATGGAATCGATCTAGCGTCCAAGGCCCACCAAGCCTTCCGCCTTTCCGGGATCGGCGAATTGGTATCAGAGTTGTCTGAGAGGATAGCAGCACTGGATCGATGCATCGATAGGCCACTGCGAGTCATTGTAAAGGCCAGATATGCATTCAATCACCTCCAAAGGATACTTAATGAGGTCGAGTGCATGGCGCAGCCTCAGGGATTGATCAGCACCGAGAGGTTTATCCTTCATCCTTTTACTTCTCTGTACAGCGCATTAGATATTTAGTGATAAGTGGTTTTCTTAGGTTTTCCGAGAACAGAATTCTGCCTTTCCCCACCACATGAACTTCCTTTTAAAATTTTTTTCGTTTGTTTTGATTTTGTGACAAACATAGGTGCGCCTTCCAAATGTTTTCCACGTAGAAAACATCGGGATGTTTCTCAAAAAATATTGGAGTGAGTTGTTCTGAAAAAGCAAAAGAAGCCTTGAATACATAGCAAAATGGTATTTGATTTATTTCACCAGTTACCTTCCGATGAAACCTTTAAAGAGTTTAAAGAACACCAATTCGCAAAAGAAAAGGGAGATTCAGCAGCTTTATTTCATCTTACGAACAGGGATTTATAAAGAACGAAAACCAGAGATTTGATTTTGACATCTTGTTTCAATATGACGATAAAGCATTCGGGCTTGATCAGTTCCTCTGGGATGCGTCATACATTCGACTCTATTCGTAACATCGTAAAGCTAGTTTAATGTGTTTCTACTCTGTACGATGAGTTGATGTCACCTGAAGATGTACCATATCAATGCATTTACTTCCTGGACAAGTTGGTACCAATTTGCCGATTTAGGAGGCTTAGATTTCCTGAGGCACAGGATTGTACTGTCGACTACGCTTGTACTGCAAGACATCACTAACCACTGCATTGCACGCTGCCATTTTCTCAAGATATTGGCTTCCAATTCTCGGTAATGAAGCGTCACACTCAAGAATATAGTTATCGAATTGATGCACGCTTTTGCCTAAGCGTTCTATTTCTCTGTGATTAGTGTCACACTTGTTCGAGTGGGGTGAAACACCTGTACTCCGATATTGAATTAAATGCATAGTTGTTCTCAAGAAAAGGCATAGAACGCGTATGGCATTATCACTCCTGAGGTGTGTGGAGCGCATTCGACTACAGCAGAGTCTGAGATGATTGAATGCATATATTACTTACTTGATACTTGAACGGCCCGTCATCACTAGTTGTGCGAGCCCCAGCATAATCACCATTTTACAGAATTTTACTAGTTAAGCCATTGTGGTTCCCTGGAATCCCGAGAACAGCCTGGCCAAAGTCTGCCCCATGTCGTCACTACGACAGGCAGTCGCAGCCCTTGTGGATCAGAGGAAGATTTACCACCATACGACTTTGATACCAAAACAGTGGTGGATCCTGGTATTGGTTTACTCTTAGCTAGGCTTACTAATGAAACGCCGGACTCTTTTTCAGCTTGGGAGACCCTTCCAGGAAACGAATCGCCGGCTGTACATCGTAGTCCGACACCCAGGAACACCTCCCAGCCACGATGAGACAGTAAACCGTTGAGAGGGAATGCATATCTGCTGATTCAATGCATATCTACCCTATATAATGACTTGCGGTGAACTACCGATGACTCAAGTAATTGCTGTCATTCCCTCAAACAATTCTAGTACCAATTTGCCGACTCCGGAGTAATGGAAAGCTTGGTGAATACGGGGAGCAGGATCGAGCGAACGATCGCGTGTGCATTGTATGGAACCTCTTACCGCTGTGCTAGGAGGCCAGCAAACTCGTTCCAGTAACTGCTTTTTCTAAACTGTGACGTGAAAAAGACAGCTTTTTTTTCACAAACTACATCACCTTTGATTTTTAGGTTATCGATGTAAGTTTTTGAAAAACTAAAAAGGTGTTGTAAATCAGTTCGCAGGGCTTAACGAGCGTAAAGAAGTTGCACTTAAGTCAATGCATATTGCGCGAAATGGTGCATCACCTGTGCATTAAAATGGGCATGCATTTGTCTTGAATATGATAAAAAAACGCAAATATGGTGAACCCTATCTTTTGTGTTGAAAAACCAGAAAATTTTAGCACTTATCTCTTTGCTTACTATTTAAGGTCGACTGTAATTGAACATTTTCGGCGGGAGAGTTATGGTGTAGATGCTATCTTGGCGGTCGGATTTGAGGCAGGTACATAACCTATCATCGCCATAACGTGAAATTCTTAAACTAATAATAAAGGAAAGCAGAAACCCTCTGCATTGTGAGGTTTAATTGAGCGCCTCATTTACTTATTTTTTACCAATCGATGTCATTTCAACTCGGAACATTTCTTATAATTTTCCAATTCTTGTTAGTGATTCCGTACGTAGAGATAATCACCATTTTTTGTCAATTATAACAATCGCTACTGAAAGAAAACCATAAAACGTGTCTATAACAGACCAACCAAGGCAAGTTTTCGTTGAGCGATAGCTTCTTGGAATTTCTCCTGCCGTTCAGTCAGCGGAGCATGCTCGTATAATGAAAAGCGGACGTTCGTCGGTTGAGCAAGCTGCACGAGAAACTCGTCACTTCGAAAAACTTCACGTGGGTTTGAGACGGATGCCAGCATCGCTGAATTAGTCAGAATCGATCACTGATGACAAAATTTTATGAAGAGTTCCGATCGAGAAAGAAATGAATTACAATCTAGTCAAAGTCCAACTGTTTTTTAGAAATTGGATTCATAATGCACACCATCTAGTTGAAATAGTGCGATACATTATATAAAATCTAAAATCGAGACGCGCATACAAGTTCAAGAGCGTCAAGAAGTGTTAGATAGAGTATTTCTAGCTGCAATATTTCTTTAGGTTGAAGAAATAGAAGCTGGAAGAGTTAGTATAGCACGTATACGAAGCTAACCTGACAGCGAATGTCTTACCGGCGATGGAACGAACGTTAATGGTTTGATAGATACTGAGTTCCACTCCTCTGGATGCCATACATCGGAACAGGGATGGATGTAGGCGGAGTCAGAGATGGTCGAAGAAATTTCGCGCAACGACACTGCTGGGTGGCTACAGTGTTCTGAAGGGACGTTTCGGGAAACTAGACGAAAGACAATAAAACACGAAGTGCATTTGTTCTTATGGCAGGGACAATATGCGTTTTTCACGAATGGTGTTGAAGAAGACTGAAAGGTTCCTTGTTAGAGAAGAGACATTTCATGTAACTATCACAGTACTATTTTAGGAACAGAAACAGCGGAGTTTGGATTTTCTATTCGTTCGACATGCAATCACTCCAAAGACCTATGTCTTTAAGGTGACAGTATTTCCGAAGTAGTAAAATGTGGAAGACGAGCATATTTGCATCTGACATTCTCTAAAGCGAAAAAGATCATCTCATTTCTATACATTAGTCTTCAATTCGTCCTAGTAAATAACTTTCTACCCAGGTTTTTCAACTAAATCCCATGTTTTTAGTGGAAAGATAAAATTTGGTGCCAACGTGGAATCAGAAGTTAATATTTCACTAAGAATTTCTTGAGGGTATGGATCCATTTGGAAACTTTTCCCCTAACAGATTTTTGATTCTGCTACTTCTTTCATGCTCAACCAGCGGTTATCGGTCTCATCTGTGGGTCCTTCTTATGATGGTTGTCATCTACGACCTATCTAACCTGCATCTTGCTCTCAAGATCCTATCTCTTGTGCTACATACTGTTCACCGAATCATGTCACTAGAAACCGGTGCTGTCCACGCAATTCTCAGAAGAATTCCATGAATTCAATGTTGAAATCATTGGCACTGCATAGCTTTTCTAGGGGTGGAAATTCAGTAGGTGTGATATCTATAAGTAATAATCACCAAAGCAATAGCGCTATATGTAGACCTAGATGCTTTTAGTACTTCTTACCGTGCTGAGAAAAGGAAGAAACCACTTTATCTCACCGCATCAAAAGTATTTTACTCACCTAAGTAGTTGTTTAGAACTGATAGTGTTCCACTGTAACTGTGCTAAATTGTACACTAAGTTAGGACACATCCTTTGAAAATAATAAGCTTGGTAAGTACAGGGCAAGAGATCATGTCTGCAACTTGGCAAAATGCTCATGTATACCTTGCACTTGGTGGTACACCGTCTTGCATAGGTATTTGGAAGCTTAGATGAACTAGATACTGCTGTATCTTAAATTAACCGTTCGCGTTCTGTTTCTGCTGCTGCATTACGATCTTTTCAAAGTAAAAATTTTATCAGCCATATCTTCGGTACTAACAGCAACGAGAGAGCATACGGCATTTTTTGGAAAGATAAGGTCTGGATCCCATTTCAAAATAGGCGACAGACGAACCTGCTAAAATATTGATAGGAAGAAATGAATAGCAATGGTCCCTAAAATTACTTCAAATGTCAGTATACAGTTTTCGTCGATCGACGTTATTGTGTAGATATTAATCTGTCGCTGGTGTCACTTACGATCCACTCAGTCATCGAGTAACTTAAATATGAGCCATTAACGAATCTATTCGTTCCTGTCGCGCGCTAATTCTATCCATTAGGTTTTGCGTGTATGGAGGACACAGGGGCTTCGCACTTTACGTATAGAAAGGTGACTGCAAAAACTTGGCCTAGGTCTATCGTGGTGTGTAGAATGTATTAAAATTTAGTCTAAGTCAAAGACTTTAGAGAGTTAGAGAACAACGGCAAGGAAGATAGAATCGATTTTAGGATGCAGCAGCTACATTGAAAAGTGGTACTTCGTTTTACAATAAAAACGTTCGTGTACATTGCACTATCCAGCCGTCATATACATAAAATTAAGAAAGAAACGACTGCATGAAACGCTGTCAGGTCGAATGTCTACGTACACAGCCAGAAAGCCGAGGAAAAGATTGCTTGCGTAGTGTCGAAAATAATTCGGATTATTATGTGTGATACAACCACAATAACGCTGAGATATTTGCAAAACTCCGGACTGCGGGTCCAGGTCAACAGCCTCAGCTTAACTGGGTTCATTGCCGATTTGGACTTCCTAGATCAATCCTGTTGACGGTGATTGCTGATGGCACTGATCGATAGAACTAGCTCAGAGACAAGCGAAACGAATGACCCACATGATGTGCTGGTGAACGCGTTAGTCCACCGGAAAGGGTAACAGCGCGTTCGTTCCCCACCGCAGACACTTACGGTCAGGAGTTTTGCAAAAACTAACATTATTTTTTGAACAACATAATATACTCTAACGACCATGTCGATATGGGTTCATGCATGATGTGAATGACTTCGTTTTTATGGAATCTAATAAGGAAGGTAAGGAAGAACACCTGGATTGAAAAGTGGAATCAGCAGACCTTCGGGTAAGTCACTAGACATAGAAGCACTATAGTCATGAATCAAAGCTTATAGGCAAAGAAACCATGGAGAGATCATCTAGCAAAATGTCTAAAGCGTTTTAAATGAACGCTGAAGTACTCGAATAAATCAAAGGGAAAAAGACTGGTGACCATTCGTCCAAATAGATAGGCTACATTTTTTTTTATTTTTTGACTTGAGGTGGTTATTTAATTGGCATTTTGTTTGAATAATAAGCAATGAAAACTATTTATCCCATGAAATTCTTCACTAAGCAGTGGAACAAACCTTAGAGGAACAGCATGATTAAAATGCTAAGTGCCTCCTAAAAATTCACTTTCCAATAACTTTTGCATTAGTAAAAGCATATATTGTTCTTGCGAACTGTCGTCGACGAACTGACTCCATCGTGTTCTTCGATTTTCAATGGCTAACTTCTCGGTAACTTTGCCCGCCTCAACGCCTTATGTTGGACGGTATTGTTATATAGCGCTATTCAATGAATAGTTCTAACCGATCAAAGTCTCTGCTATAGATTTTTATTAAAATTGTGGAATGCTCATTAAGCCTAATGAAAAGCAAAATAAGTGCTAACAACCCTGTCTAGGACTTTTTATCTCACATAACTCGTGTTCACGTCTACTGTGAGGATCGCAGCACTTCTCACAATCGATTCGTTTCTTCGCATCCATAATCCACGAAGGTCTTCCAGCCTTTACATATGGATTCGGCCGCTGCTTGACGATTTTCATTTCACCTTGAATATCATAGAATGCTGGTCGAATCGATTCTCGCTGAACTGCTGAGATAGCCTGGATGGAGCATTGGGTCGCAGAAAGTGATTTTTTCCTGGACAAGTCCGGTACTAATTTCCTTACCTCGGAGGATGACAGGCTTGGTAAGTCTGGGACGAAATTCAACGAATACCATGCTCGTGATGATTGGCATAGCTACTATTGCGCTATCTTCCCCTTTATCTTGGATTATCCAGGATTATTCGTGATGATGTTGATGGTGATGATATCAATGAGGCAACAATACATATATATACTCGTCCACTCGTAACGATAAGGCTCTGACGAAGGCGAAATTCCGATACTTCAGCCATCAACCGATAACAACAACGACAATGACGACAACAACAACAAAGGCAACTTAGAGCAACCTCTCATCAGCTCAAAAAGATCAGTTTATAAGGGCTACAAGTAAAAATATCGATTATTTGTGCCGAGGTTTGTGGGAAGTCGCTCCATCGAGTTATTAATAAATGTATACAGTTGCGTCGCTTTTCTCAGCAATCACCAGGTTGTCAAACAGCGTACGTTTACTTCCGTACAAAAACACAACACAACACTAGCCGACGCTTCTCTTTAGAGCCCGGAATGGTACGCTGATATGCAATTTACTACGCCAAACGCTTCAGTAACACAAACAGATGGATAGAGATCTGAATGGCAATCATATGATCAACAGCTTCTCGAAAAGCCCACCTTTTTTATTTTCCTTCCACTGAGGAAGAACAGGTGACTAAAGTCGCACATGGTCGATGAGTGCACCACTTCACATCCACAATCGATGCGAAGGTACGGGGCGCAATCACGTGTGATCTATGCGCATTCCTCTCTGAGATTCAGTGTAAGACTCGTTGCATTTATCGAAAAAGCCTCAAGAACTTTGCGCGCTTGTGTTTGGGCACCTTGTGCGGGAAAGTAACTGTTATCCCAAAATCGCCTCCGCTATGCTTTTGTATCCTATTCGTTGCTAGTGGGGTGATTTGTCTAGCTTTTCGTTGTTGTTAGTGTTTCTTGTACGGAAGTATATGTTCGGTGTACAACAATCTCGCGATTGCTGAAGAAGAAAATGACGCATTTGTAAACAAATACCGAGATTAATAGAAAGTCGATTTTGGAAACTATTTATATATGTTTAACGTTTTTGTTTTCTGCCTTCTATAATTTTCATGGCAGGTTACTAAGCGAAATACAACCACAACGTTGCTGAGATATTTGCAAAACTCTGGACCGCAGGTGTCTATGGTGGGGAACGAACGCGCTATTGTCCTTTCCGGGGAGTAACGCGTTCACCACCACACCATGCGGGTCCTTTGTTTCGCACGTCTCTCAGCTATTTCTATCGATCTTTTTGCCACAGCAATCACCCGTCAGCGGGGTTGATCTGGGGAGCGCAAATCGGCATAGAACCCAGTTAAGCTATGGCTGCAGTTGAAATCACAATGTTTAACGTTTTTGTTTTCTGCCTTCTATAATTTTCATGGCAGGTTACTAAGCGAAATACAACCACAACGTTGCTGAGATATTTGCAAAACTGATTTCAACTGCAGCCATAGCTTAACTGGGTTCTATGCCGATTTGCGCTCCCCAGATCAACCCCGCTGACGGGTGATTGCTGTGGCAAAAAGATCGATAGAAATAGCTGAGAGACGTGCGAAACAAAGGACCCGCATGGTGTGGTGGTGAACGCGTTACTCCCCGGAAAGGACAATAGCGCGTTCGTTCCCCACCATAGACACCTGCGGTCCAGAGTTTTGCAAATATCTCAGCAACGTTGTGGTTGTATTTCGCTTAGTAACCTGCCATGAAAATTATAGAAGGCAGAAAACAAAAACGTTAAACATTGTGATTTCAACTGCAGCCATAGCTTAACTGGGTTCTATGCCGATTTGCGCTCCCCAGATCAACCCCGCTGACGGGTGATTGCTGTGGCAAAAAGATCGATAGAAATAGCTGAGAGACGTGCGAAACAAAGGACCCGCATGGTGTGGTGGTGAACGCGTTACTCCCCGGAAAGGACAATAGCGCGTTCGTTCCCCACCATAGACACCTGCGGTCCAGAGTTTTGCAAATATCTCAGCAACGTTGTGGTTGTATTTCGCTTAGTAACCTGCCATGAAAATTATAGAAGGCAGAAAACAAAAACGTTAAACATTGTGATTTCAACTGCAGCCATAGCTTAACTGGGTTCTATGCCGATTTGCGCTCCCCAGATCAACCCCGCTGACGGGTGATTGCTGTGGCAAAAAGATCGATAGAAATAGCTGAGAGACGTGCGAAACAAAGGACCCGCATGGTGTGGTGGTGAACGCGTTACTCCCCGGAAAGGACAATAGCGCGTTCGTTCCCCACCATAGACACCTGCGGTCCAGAGTTTTGCAAATATCTCAGCAACGTTGTGGTTGTACTATTTATATAGTCATAGTGATGCTGAGATATTTGCAAAACTGATCGATAGAACTACTAACTGATAGACAGGTAAAACGAAGGACCCGCATGGTGTGGTGGTAAACGTGTTAACCCTCGGAAAGAGTAATAGCGCGTTCGTTCTCCACTGCAGACACCTGCGGTCCGGAATTTTGCAAATATCTCAGCATCACTGTGGTTGTTTCTCACATAATAGCCTACCTTGAGGAATTCTAGTACGCAGTAAATAAAAAAGCTAACATTATGTATATATTCTTCTAGCAAGGTGAAAATGTTAGATTACTTAGGAGTAATAAAACAACTGCAAAAAAATCATGTTAGAAGAAAGAACGGCTTCATTTGTTGGAATATTGAACATAAACAGATGGCTGATGCTTCAGATGAAACGTTGAAAGGCAAACTCTGAAGACTTCAGTGAAGTTATATCTGTTCATGGACGAACCTATGATGCTTAGCGAATCAACCATCGATAAGAGTTATCAGGCTTAAATTTTCGAATGCTACGTTTGCAAAGATAAAAAATAAGCCGTTCACGAACTTATTCTTAACAATTGCTTCCGTCTTGCCCAATTGTGATGTCTAAAAATCATCCATGTTTGCAAAGGAAGGCGGCAAGTGTAAAGGTGAAACTGTTCAAGCTATGTGTAATTTGTGTTCATCAGTTAGTGAGTAATGTTTCTTAAAGACGTAAGTTACTTCCAAGATTAGTGGAACTCTCATAAGACGAAGGATAACTGGAAGTCGTCGTTGAACCATGGGGAACTAACATGCAGCAGCATAAGCAAAACGCGAAACGTCACCTGGGATTCGGATCCGTGATTACTCTTTCAAGGAATCCATTTTTTATCCACTGAGCCATCGAAGCCCTTGCTTCTCCTTTCTTTCGGCCAGTTTTTTTTTTACGCTAATGGTGCTATCAGCAATCAGCTTTCAATGGGAATGATCTAGGGGACACAAATTTCGGCATAAAAGCCAGTTAAGCTGAAGCTGCAGTTGAAATCACAATGCCTCAACTTTTATTTAATGCCTAATCCTTCTTCTTATGCCTAAACTAATAAACAGTAAAAGCTAAGGTATTAGAAAATCAGTGTCAAGAAAGAGATGACCTATTGGATTACAAATTAAAAACGAACTGAAACACTGGCAACAAAATATTAACCAATGAAAGACTATGAGGAAAAAGAAGGCCAACACGCTTGCTTCATATTTAAGCACTTGTACTTCTCAAAGATAAGACTTGTGAACCATCGAGACCGATAGGCCATGCACAGGAGGGATGTGGTCTTCTGGGCCAGTTCAAATTTTCTAGGAGCCTTTTTTTTGCAAAAAAACGAAGTATTCACAAAGAGAACGCCCAGAATCTTTGAACTTTGTTTACACACCAACAAGTGAACACTGTTGTGACCACACATTACGCTGGTCTACAACGAGAATATTTTGATTGGTCACTCGACACTCTTGTCCCTTACGCTATAAACTGGCCGTCAACGCCTATTACAACAACATGTCCGTTCAACCTAAGTGCTCGAATACAGTTAGGAAAGTAAAAATTGCACTGAAGAACCTGACAAAGATCTAGGAATACAATTTTAGCACTCAGGTCTCCAATAGTTATCTTATAGTTTTTTTTATCAAGATACAAAGACAGGTGATCAGGTTCTTGTTAGTTGGCTCTCGGCTGTAGATTGACTTGAAGGTAAGTAGTACTAAGTTACGATTTATTTGAAATGCAGATCTAAACTGGAAAATGCAATCCGCTGTGAGGCTGGTCTAGATGGCGGCTGGAATTTTTTTCAAGAGTACCTCATAGGAAGAAGGATAACGATGCACCTGCTCCAACAATGTTGGCAAATGTCTTAGCAAATGCTCCCACTAGCACGAGCACCTGATTGAATGCACTGGTATTACTTACAATGATTTCGAACAACAGAACACATTGAATTGAACTAGGATTCTTTTTTATACAGCAAGCACTTTGGTGTGCATGAAACGTAGTATTTAGAGGTGGTCATTGTTTTCGATCTTGCGCCACGGGCTCATTAAGCATTCCATCCCTCCGGAGTCGGCAAATCGGTACCAGTGTTCTCTGGAAAGATACGAATAATGACTTCATACATCAGCAGGCCATCGCCAGTTATTGCATAAGCCAGATACGAATTCAATCTCCTCAAACGACGCTTGGAACTTTTAGCTTTACAATGAGCAAACTCAATGTGGTAAGGCTCAGAGAAGGGCAAAGCAAGACCTCGATGATGCAGTGGATAAAACATGAGCCCCCGGCGAGGGTAATCGTGCTGGGAACTGGCTTGGGGTTGCGAGTTCTACATAATTTTGCTTGTATTTCACATAATACCATGCCATGAAAAAATAATAGACAGTAAATAAAAAATTAAATAAAGTAAGGTTAAGTGGGGGTACCTGTCTCTGTGGGTAAGATTAGTAGGGAAACATCTCCGTGGAAATGCAGTCTGTCTATACGGTACGTAAAAAGCAAAACATCACTAATTAGGCCTACTACCGCTGTGGACGGCTAGAAATATCTCTTCTAGCAACTACAGCAAGGCAGAAGCTGTAGAACTGCTTCAATAAAGCGATGGCCAATGAAGAACCTCACAAAGAAAGAGTTGCGACTAATGTGCAATAGAAGAACGAAAACTGTGATAGCAATATCAGATAGTCAGGATATCAAATGTTTCTTTATGATTCTCACTTATGTTGACATGAGCAGCAAAATCCGCCTAAGGAGTGGAAACGAGAATCCACATGAGACGTCAGAATAGTTGAAATTCGGTGATCTTAAAGAGTGTCGAGGAGCATTGTCAACGACTAATGCTCTTATAAATAAAATTAGGTGCTTTTCATTATAATATACATACTGCAGGACCGACTTTCTGTTAACCTCCACATGACCAATAGTTCACTGTTTTCTTGATGAGCAAACACCAGGTTGGTATTATAGCATTTATTCACTCACAGTAGACCTTCCCAGGCTCTGAATAAGGTGAACGCACCGAAGCACCGGTTATTGCGAATGGGTAAGTGTTATAATGACTAACTCGTATTTGGTCATTAGTAAATCGGTAGCAAACACGATTTATAGGAGGCTGGAGGCATGTGGATGAGAGATACGGTCCAATGAGCGCGTGGACGCTAGTTCGACCCTCTGCGTGTCGACTAAGTATTTCATCTTTATAATGCAGGCAAATTTATAGAAAATTTGTCTGAAGCTAAGCTGTTCGTCGCGTTAACTCCAGAGCCAGATGCATATTGTTGGAGCATTGGTAGACATTCATTCCGTTGATCATGTATATGAAAAAGCAATAAAGCACTGAGAACCGATCCACTGATCGTGAACAATTTTTTCTTTGGATTCAACCCAGCGTCAGTTTCTCAACATGAGCTGTTGGTAACGACTACTATTTGTTCTAAATAATTTCACATGAAAAATGCTTAATGTTGTACGAATGCACTTTTATAAGAATTATACAAACTTGTTATTCTCAATGATATATGGTGACTATTCTCTAACTTGCAGTGAACCTTCTCGTACCATACGTTCTTTGCATATTGTTCCATATAGCTAGATTCCCAACTGTAGAACGTATTACGGCAGCCGGCTCATGCTGTTGCTCTGCTGATGGCTAGAAAATGCTCATAATGTTTTTGTTTGTCAACACCTCTAGAATCACAAAAATACTCGCCAGGATTTGCCACGGCTACCGTAGAGTCAATATGGATCCGGCATCCTAAGGTCGCCATCATGCTACATTATCATTCCTCTCGTATCTACCAGAAAGTCGTTGTTCTTATTTGTCCTCACTGATCGTCTTTTATCATTTATGTGTTGAACCTGCTCTTATGTCCTCATACACGTACTATACTATACTGCTTGCTATTGTTACTATACACTGTGTATATGTACGATGTATTATTACTAGTTTGTTATTGCTGTGGTGCTTACACACGTAGGCTTAATTGATGAAGTTTAAAGACAACCCTATGTCTACTACAACATTCCCGCGTAACATATCATAAGAAATTGAGTGTTCTATTTTAAGCTGGCTAGTGCGCTTGCGGCTCCATCCGGCTATTCAATATTCCACAGAAGTAAAAAAAAGTGTGGAAGCACTAACAAGTGGACATTATAAGAATGCTATCATAACGAAATTGAAGATGCTGACACTACTGGCCAATGGACTGGATTTTAATCTCTTCCGACCCATTAAAGTTTTCAGATGACGTTCTCGGAAGTGGAGACGAATAATTTTGGCTAAGTGGTATCGCATTGTCGAACCCGTCCTTTGCCATCGAAACCATCTATCAACAACAATGTTAATGTTATTATTATTGTATAATGGTGAAAATTCTTATTATGAAGTATTGTATACACTATGAAGGATCTTGATGCACAGAGAAGGAATGCAGTATGTATCCAGAGCTTCTACTACTGATTCTGCCGCTTTCGTAATTGAAGCAAAAACGAAATGGCTGAGAAGTGAATGTCGACCCACTCCTTTGGTGAATACTATCAATAATTTTGGAGAATGTTTAGATCATACTGTATTGGGGCCTAGTGCTGCGTCTTGCTTCACCATAACTTCGCGTTGCTGCTAGGAATCAGACGGGAGTATCGTTGAACCGTTTTCCTTAACTTTAGATTTAGACACCCTGGACGACACCGTGAACTTACAATCTCCCTATATAAAAACATGTCAGCCTGTTTACTAAAAATAATAAAAAAAGATTCTTACATTATCTTCTCGGTTGTCCTCATGTCCTATTGTGAACGCGAAGGCGACCGCTTTACAGCCACACAGATCGCGTAATTTGCAAAGTTTCAACAACTGCTGTTCCATCTGACGCTTGGGCTGGCACTGCTGCTCTTCTATCCTTGTGACCCTCTTTTATTGCTTTCCTGCAAAGATTTCTAAGTGCGGTCGTGAGCTAGTGCGTGCTCAGGTTTCGCACGTCTTGGGACAGACGTCTTTTGGTGAAGACGTTTTTTCAAGCACGCGACTTCTTTGGTGTCATCAAAGAGTAGTTCGATGCGACAGTCATATTCCTCATCGATGTAGTCAATAAAGACGTCTTTCCAAAAGTATCTTAAAGATATGAACAATTCCCGATTTACTACAGTCTTCATATTTCGTTACCTGGATTTCGCATCTTGCCTTACTATTTGCTAAGAACAGGGAAAAATTAGTGAGTGGTGTAATGTGTTCTAAGGCAGTGACTCTATACTTGATGTTCTCAACCAATTATCAGATCATCAGCGAAAGTTTAGATGAGCGCGTTTTGTACGTGCAGATCTTCATCATAGTCTTTCCAGATTTATGCAGTCTAGAGTGATCCTAAGAGATTAGCACCGTCGCCGTGCTTGTCTCTGTTAAACGCTATTGGGGGCCTAATTGGAGATGGACATCAACGTAAAGGAGAAGCCTGCTGAGCTCTACCGTGGCGACGGGATATAGCCAATATACGTTGCTGTGGGTCCCTAGAGTAAGCAAATTGCTTGGTTGTCGCTTTTTTGAACACCCTCTCCTACACTTGCCAATAACTTAATTTCAGACATTGGGCGAATTAATCTTTAAAGCAAATGCAAATAATCAAAGAAATACACGCAAGATTCGCACACACAGGCATATCAACTAAAACATTCAAGAACATATTGACATGCATGCTGAAAACATATTCCATTCCAACATTACGTAACTTCTCGACTAAAGGACTGGCGATGCTGATCCCTCAATGAGGCAGATCAGTCGGACTTAAAGCGACGGTCAGTAGAACTGCCAGCAAATGATCATGGGCAGCCCGGAAAACACGTTTGGAATTTCCATAATGGACACTTTGTGCTGAAAACCTTGTTGAGAAAGCGGATGTTGTCCATCGCTCTCGAATTTACGTCGATGCCTTTGGAAGTCGCAGATGGTAGCACTCGCTCGACCCAATTTTTCCATGCAACTTTTTCCTGGCCTCCGGCAAGGCATGGTTGATGAACAAGGTATCCTCTGTCGCTTCCGGACCTCATTTATTATCTTTTGCACAACTAGATCCATCCTAACTGCAGATTACCTACAATTCGTCGCAAGCATGTCAACGATGTACTATTTAATTCAGTACAAGCTAAATGTTCTCCAAGAAATAACAAATTATAACAATCGGACGAAGACAAGTGGTACTGAATTTCCTATTTCCGGGTTTCTGGCACTGTTCCTTTCTAACTTACCTTCTTGAATTATAATCACTTGCTATCAGTAACTTATTTCTGGAGTTTCTTATAGCTTTGTAATTTGTCTGAAAATCTGAGCCGGACAAGAAAGCTTGAAAGAGTCATATCACATTTCAACATCTACTATTTGCCTAAGAAAATGATTGCTCGAAGGCTTCTCGTACAGGAAGATAAAACATCCGTTGAGCATCTCTTGGCTCAGTGGTTAGATTACTGTTTCTCAAATAATGTGAGTTATAAAGTGATTCAAACTGATTTATGCGCAGCTCTAAATACCAGTATAAATGAGCATAGTTGGTCACTTTGCGCCACAGTGTTGAAGTTTTCATCAGTATTGTTCCTTGCAAAATAGGCGGCGTGCTCGGACTACTCCTTCTTTTCTTCCTCCTTCTTTTCCTTTCCTTCAGATGCTTCCTCCTAAAAATTATTAGATATGATTGAGTTTTAACGAAGAAAAATACCTTTGGCATTGATGCTGACCAAATGTTAACGGTAGCGCAAAAACACTATGTGATCGACACATCTGTAGGGTCACGAAGCAAATTGAAAATTCTAACACACCAGTGGTTAGGTGATTTGAAACACTGCTCAGTAGCACGATGCCTATTTAGCGTTTGAACCTCAATTCTTTTCTTTTTTCTATCTTTCACTCTATTTTGTCTGGGATTGCATTAGTTAACCAAACTACAAAAAATCGGTAAAATCTTATCTTCGGGGGTTCAGCCTTCGATCCCTCCTTCTTTTCTGCCGGTGGTTCAGCTTTTGAGCCCTCCTTTTTCTCTTCCTATAATTGCGAACTGAGAATAAATCTTACTTTACAGACCTTCTAAGGCATCATTTACATTTTCACTAAATGGTAGATGATTGTAAATAATGGTACTATCATTCTGATTAGAGAAGAAAACATTGTAATGATTAACCTGGGTGGGGATTAAACAATGACTTCGCACGAATAACAATATGCAACAATAAAGGAAATCTAGCCCAATCCATCACTGAAGTTACTGTAAGTTTTTCTATACCCAAGCCCATATCAATTGAAATATAAGATCATCTTCATGAAAATCTCCTAAAAAAGTCGAAAATTCTGAAAAGCCTTAAGACTACCTCCTTCTTCTCTTCGCCTTCCTTCTTTTCATCCTTCTTCTCATCTTTCTTCTCATCTTTCTTCTCGTCCTTTTTCTCATCGCTTTCTTTCTTTTCATCCTTCTTTTCAGGTGCTTCTTGCTTACTCTTTGCTTCATCCTAGAGGTAAACACGTTATAATTCTTGACACAAGAAATGTTAGTGCATGTGAAACAGAAAACTTCCAGAAACATAGATATAGCCACAACATAGATCTGATACAGTTCAGTTATACTTTAGTATTAATTGTTATTCAAACCTGTGGCGATCTAGCCTATAAGTACAAGTACAGTAGCATTATTTGAGTAATAGTGTATAATTAAGAGATGAGCACCTTCTTATCCTCTTTGGCCTTTGGCGCACCTGCAGGTGCTCCGGGTTTGTTCATCACAGAAGCCGACCCTCCTTTTTTCCTAAAGTAAAACGGATAATACCAAACATAAAAAGAGTACCTTTCGCATACAAACATGCCGTACCCTCGTTGTATATGACGTGTTTAAAAACACTCACACTTCCTTCTTTCCGCCGCATTTTGCCGAGGAATGGCCGATCACAAGAACAACTACGATAAAATACAGCAGTTCGAACGTCATACTTGCGCTAGCAAGTATCCGGTTAGTAGGAATGAAGCACCACCTGCACTCTATCATCTTATAAAGAGCAAGAAATGCTATTATCACTTGATAGTTTTTATTGTATGTAGCAGGTTTGCATTTGGTCGGTTGTACTAATTGAACTTACGACATCTTCCCTTCTATGAGGTTCTTATGCAGTTACCTTCGATTAGACAGGTGAACCTAAAATAGAATAAGCGACTTAAGATTTAAGAAGCCAGTAGGGTTTCAGTATAAATTTCGAACCAGTGTCAATTTGAGCTCTTAAACGCCGTCAAAGAAATTTTACTAACATATTTATCTACTCGCTATCATTGACATCTTCCTAGACCATGTTATGGAAGCTATAATACTTCTAACATGATTCTTTGTCTTGCGATGGTTATTTGTAGCAATGATTAGGAACTCCCACGACCGACTTTCTATTAACCTCGGCATTGATCAAGTAATTCTTCGTATTTTTGTTGAGCAAACGCGAGGTGTTATTATTCTTTATTCACAAATGAGCTGGAGACCTCATAGAAAGCGGTGAGTGTGCAAAGCTGTGTTCAATGTGATTGAAATCTTGGTTTAGAGTTTCTTTGTTTGGTTATGGAGGCGTCTGGCCAAGTAGATTGCTGTCAACTTGACCTTTCCAGGCTCTGAGGAAGGCGAAATCCGCCGAAACGTCAGCTCATTTGTGAATAAAGAATAATAACACCTCGCGTTTGCTCAACAAAAATACGAAGAAGCAATGATTAGGATAATTGCGCTCGGTTGCATGAAAATGAACGGAAATTATGGTGGGACAGGAACAATCAGTGACGGCAGGTCATCCTAATTTCCAAACAAGTAACTTTAGGCTGATATGTGGTTTCAGTCCCAGTTTTCGTTTGCTCGTCTTTTCTACATAGATGCCGAGTTTTAGTTGAGCATGTTTTCCATGAAATCCCGAGGCACTTGTTCTTGACATTTCCCAGGTTTTCATCACACGCTGAAATGGCAAGCCATTATGAATGATGCAGATTTTTGCAGTCATGTGATAAATATTCTTTCACGACAGAATCGATTTCTTTCGTCAGTCGACCGAACAATCGATTACGACATAACAAAATGAGTTAGTAAGTTAAATTATAAATCGTAGACATAAATTATGCATGAATGAATAATTTTCGACATGATTTAGCTGACACGAGGTTGATACAAAAACATTTACTCGAGTAAGGTTTCTACTCTTTCTCCTTCTTCAGAGCAGCGTTGATCCGATACCTAGTGGCTACTTTCCTTCCTCTGGAAGAAACGAGTTTCCATGGAAGAGGCGTGCTACAGGCAGAAATCCTGGAAAATAGATTCCATTCTCATTTCTTTTTCCTAGTCCAAATTTTCCATCCCTGTATTCGTTCTTGCAGGTCTTTCCTGTTCTGGAGTCAGGTCTCCGACAACAAATTTATAATACGCTTTATCATTGCAGTTAACTTTCTCCAACTCATAGTAGAATGCATCTAATTCATATTCATCATCTGCATTCTGCATTATCCCTGGGTACCAGTTGATGATAGTGATCATCCTAAAGGGGTCTTCCTTAATTAGTAACGCTAGGCAGCCGCACGAGAGAAGGGAATGTGGTACGAGTCGATGAGATGGACACTGGACAGGAGGAGCGAAAAAGCCGACGCCAGCAACATTTTCTGATTGTTTCTGCACGAATGATAAGGATCCCGTTGTATAGGTGATGAATGCCAATTTTTTTGCTTTTTATTCTTTGTAGAGTAATCACATGGAATTTCTGTGTCACCTTCGTAGTAACATAGCAGTGATTTTTCATTATCGTTATTGCTTATTTTCGAAAAAATGTAAATGGTTTTCTAAGCTGAGAACGTGTTCGACGTTTTCATCCGGAAACATCATTGGGAGTAAAGTAATTCCACGAATCACTGCCGTATTAGTATCAAACTAATCGTATGTGTAAATCTCCTTCTGATAGACAATGGTGACGACTGCCTGATGCGGTAAGGACCTGAGAAAGGTTTTGACCAGCGTTACGTCAGGACTCGAGGGAACCAAATTGGCTAAACCAACAAAACTCCAGCCTCAGTGCCCCATAAACTGATCGCTCGTCTATTACGTTAGGCAGTCAGACAACCGGTAAAGGGCGATCAAATGTCGGGTTGCAGAGGACATCATTGGAAACTGACAAAGCAAGCACGCCGACGACATGCCACGAAGACTTCTAATTGCTGTGAAAAAAATAACGCCAGAACATTCTTTTCAGACGGCGACCTTTACACTCTTCTCGAGTCGCCTGGTCGTATCAAATTCTATTTAACCACCTTGTAAGAGATGAAAAGCAGAAAAACCGACATAGGTCATTTACATGAAGGAACTTCTGTCATCCATGTAGAAAATTACTGCCGTGAAATGCTGGAGGCAAGTTGTTCGTACACCCATCTATTTCGCATCCAGGCACCTCGTACGAAATCGTATCACCGCGCTTGGCGATATATGGTCCCTAGCTTATTCGTGAGAAGAAAGTCAGCATCATCAACTGTTGCTCACCAATTTTTACAGCTGATGAGAGTAAACGACATGTGTTCTACAAACAGCTGAAAGAAGTAGTCCATAACGAAAGGAATTTCTATAAATTTGTTGTTGAAGACTTCAACGCCAAAATTTCCACGGCCACGAAAATAAATACAGGATAGGAAAATTCGAATGGTCTCGCATGGCTCCTTTCCGTAGGATTTCTTTTGCATGACATGGATATTCTAAATAAACTCGTGTACGACCGGAATATCTTGAGTAAAATTTTCTTCTAACATAACTGGCAGATAAAGAGGGAAGCGATTTTGCTAAATTCGCCTCAATTCTTCAAAGAAGAAGTTTAGACTAGATCCTCATTAGCACTAAGCCCGAAAAGAGAAAGATACTGAGGCTTGATCCTACTGCAACGCACCTAATGTTGGTAATAATAAATTCCGGATGTGTAAGATTTTTGCAGGACTTAAATCGGTATAGTTAAAAAATGTTGTAAAAAGCCACCCGGGAATAACGTCTGAAGTTTGAGTTATGCTTGAAAGCATGAAGAGGACCGCTAACATCTCCACCAATTCGCTCCGAGCTGGTTACCACAAAATACTTGCACTTATTGCAACTCATATGATACCTTGCCTTCAGAAACAGAAAATCCCAAACCAGTGAAGGACCTCGTTCACGGTTACCCTACACGAGAAAGATACCGGAGTGATTTTCGTAACTACCATTTTATGTGCCTGTTGAGTGTGCTCCACAAGCCGTTCACGAAGATTATTCTTTTGCGGACAATTTAGTTCTTTAATAAGGCAAAACCGGTTAAGTAAACAGAATTTGGGTAGAAAATCTGCTGCATGGACCACATATAAATCGGACCACGGGTCATAGAAGTCTGTCGGGAACACCATCTGCCCCTTGTACTCAGCTTTATCGACTACAAGAAAAGTTTGACCACATCGCAAGTTACGAAATCCTATCCACGTTCGTGGGCTAAGCAGTGGACCCGTCTTTTATATAGATACCAGTCGAGTGTTAACGGAACTAGAGCACAACTAAAACACCTTTTCATAGTGCCCTCACCAACTCCTTAGAAAGAGGAGTTCGGCAAGGTTACGCTGCATCTCTAAAGCACTGTTTACTACAGCACCGCAGTAGAGGGTGAAATCACTCGATTGGGATGAGAAAGGCATACGTACTGATAAAAAATTCATATCACACCTTCGTTTCGTCGACGACATCGTCATCTTGTCAAGAAGCACCGGCGATGCACAGACGATGACGAGCTTAACTAAGCGAGAACAGGATACGGACTATGCATAAATCGGGAAAATGCCTAGTTCATAAAAAACCCATAGTGTGAAGGCGAACAAATCGAACTGGATGGTTCTTTGATTTCAGAGACCTCAAGTGTGTAAGTTGGACGTCCAATGAATATGGATAACAACATGAAGTAGGATTTAAAAAGAAGAAAGCAGCATGGGCAGAGTTAGAGTCTCTCAATGAAACCACCGACAGACTGGGGGACCTGGAAATCCGCGCTCACTATCACCATTTCGATTCAACACCTTCCCTGCCACCCAGTGCTTTGCTATGCAGCACAGACGTGGACTGATTGCATCAACGTTCTTAAGAATACAGCGTACTAATTACAGAGCGCTTAATAAACGTCTTCAGTAATATTGTCAAGAAGCACACATGTGGCGCACACAATATCTAGTTGAAATGGCGAAGCTCTGATCATTGCAATCTATCTCATTTTCGAGACCCAACAAAACAGACATCGTCAGCGAAAAATGCAATAGCCACTCATGTAATGAGAAAAACAGATAATACATGGAGGAAAAAATTGTAAAGTGAATTTTGCGAAGGCAGAGGCGTCCTCTAGGACAACCAGCTACACGGTGGGTGAACGTGTTAATAACCAAACTCAATCAGCTTAGCTTCAAGCTGCAATTGTTTTACAGATCACGGCATGAGACTCGCACCCACCACCATTCTTGGATCAAACCATCAACATGTACGACGCTTGCGAAGCAGTGAAACGAATGGAAAATATGGCCGGTACGAAAAACTCGTTAAAACGGACTTTCCAAGTAAGTTAATAATTAAGGCAAGCTGGAAGTGTGGTAGTACTATGGTGAATCACATATGGACTGAAGAGTCACGGATGTATAATTGTCGTTCTCACACTACCTTCCGGTCTTTTTAAATTGAACACACTTTTTTCTATAACACACTTAAAGATGTATAAAGATGATTAAACAAAAGAATGGGGAAAGTGCAGTGATTAGTGATCTCGTCGATCAAGAAAGAAAGGCTCTATTTCGATCCCGACACCAGTCCTCTCCACCAATCCACGAGGGAACGCCCTGGCACGGATATCTCCAAGACTGCACGAAGAATCGACACAACCAGCACGATAGGACATTCATGAAGACGAATTCCTCAAGCAGCAACTGAAACAACACACGGAATATCCGAAGACCTTAGTAGGCGATGAATGCGAAGAAAACAAACCGACTGCAAGAAGTGCTGAAAGAACAGTAGATGTGATGACGGGCCGTATAAAAAAACGTAATGAAGAACCAATACAAGAAGTATTAAACCGAAGAATGAATTTCAAAGGACCAACGAAAATGTTTACCATTGTCCAGTGATGAATATGGTTCCTTGATTTCACTCATACTGATGCGGGAGTTCTCAGCACGTGAACTGCACAATAACGGTCGACGTTCCACTGTATTTCGCTTTCTTTAAAATCGTAGAAGATCATATTAACGTGTAACCAACGCAACCATATAAAAATTCTTATAGTCCCACTACCCAAACATTCGAAAAAATTTCCTCATCAATGGTTTGCAGGCACATACCTCCTTAGTTGTGGAGTTCTTGGAAACAGAATCCATCTACGTAGATCTTGCACATAATGTTGTTATTACTTCACAAAAAAAACAGAAAAAGAAACACAGTAGAACGAAATTAATTAAGACTCTTTCACAAAACAAAAACATCAAATAGCTATGACATTACGAAAACATTGTATAGATACCCAGTATTATGAAAAGCCGGAACATCAAGGTGAAGCGTAGAAGGAAGATAGAATCAAAGTGTCACCTCACCGGTCCAAATTGTAAGAGTCATAAAACAAGACGCGATCCTGTGAAAAATAATAAGCACATAAGTAAAAACATGGAAATGTTTTATCAAAACTTCTTAACGCCAAAACTGCCAAACTTTAACGTAGGACAGTATTTGTCACTGTGTGCATCTCCACCGGTGGCTCCACAATAGCTACACTTGGTGAACCACAAATGTGGGCAGCTGAAACCACCATCGATGACACCGGAACTACACAACTTTCTGACAAACAATATCGAGAATACAATAAGACTAGAAATTAAAATCCTTTCTCGTATATAATGCTGAGATATTTGCAAAACTCCGGACCGCTGGTGCACGCGGTGGGGAACGAACTCGCTATTGTCCTTTCCGGGTAGTAGCGCACTTCACCACCACACCGTCCGGGTCCTTCGTTTTGCCTGTCTCTCAGCTAGTTCTATTGATCTTTTTACCATCAGCAATCAACCGTCAATGGGATTGATCTGGGAATCACAAATCCGCATTTTTGCAAATATCTCAGCATTATATACGAGTTATATTTCGTAACATACCCTGCCATTAAAAAGAAAAAGGCAGTAAATAAAAGAGTTAAGATTGTGATTATAACTAAGCCTCAGCTTAACTGGGTTCAATGCCACTTTGGGCTCCCCAGATCAATCCCGTTGATGGGTGATTGCTGATGGCAAAAAGATCAATAGAACTAGCTGAGAGACAGACAGAACGAAGGACTCGGATGGTGTGGTGGTGAAGTGCGCTACTTCCCGGAAAGGACAATAGCGAGTTCGTTCCCCACCGCATACATCTGTGGTCCGGAGTTTTGCAAATATCTCAGCATTATATACGAGTTATATTTCGCAACATACCCTGCCATTAAAAAGAAAAAGGCAATAAATAAAAGGGTTAAGATTGTAAAGTCCTTTCTGTTGTTAGGTTTTGATCACTGCTTGGTGGTTGGACCATGTATTCGAATTCATCGAGCGTCGTTAGAGACGACTAGATGCATAGCTGACTGAATTCTAGTAGCCTATCGATATATCAAGACAGTGGCGGTTTCCTCTCAGATAAAGCCTGATGCCAAACTGCCTACCCCGGAAGGAAGGAAGGCTTGGTGATCCAGTAGTGGTGGATTGAGCCAAGGACGGGGATTTATGGCAGAACCTTTAGGCCAGTAGGTTACACAGGTCCAATACCGCATGAGATTTTCGAAAATAGGAGCACCTCCAAAACCATCGTTGAACAAACACATAATTTAAAGTGCGTAATTGTAGTTTAAGCACTGACAGAAAAATTTTTTTATATAAAAGCAACACTAGATTTCAATTATTCAACATTGCAGCGGTAGAAAAGTGATGGCAAATGCTCTACAATAGAGACTTGGTCGACGGTTCTTTTCACTGCTTCTTCCAGACAAACCTGTCGTCCGTCCAGGATAGGCAAATCGCTCCCAGATTTTTCTGCGAGCACAAAAGATGAAGTTGGATGTATCATTTGATCTTTGCAATTCACATTGCAAAGATCGAAAGCATTAAACCACCTCCATAATACGTAATGAAGTCGGATGCACGGCTCATCTCGAAGGAATCAATCGGCGCCAGACATTCTATGCTACAGAAGGGTAAAAGACCATGCGTTGGCCGATTATCAATCCCTAAGAGATGCGCCACGCACTTGACTTCATTACGAATCATTAGAGGTGATTGAACGCATATCTGGCCAATAAAATGACTCACAGTGCCCTACCGATGTATCCACTCAGTACTGCTATGCTTTCAGACAAGCCTGGTACTAAACTGCCGACCCCGGAGGGATGCGATGCGAGTGAGCCTGAGGCACGAGATCGAACCGACGACTACGTGTGTATTGCAGGGCAACCCTAACCACTACACCACACGTACCGTTTTAACTTACATTATGCATAACATGCAAGTTATAAAAACTGCTAAAAATTACATACGTCGCCATGCCTTTTCTATCTCTCATGCAATGTCCACGCCAGATACCACGAGAATTGATAGTTTGTGGATTCCTTCCTTGAGCCATACACATCTCCGAGTACTTCTCGTAACAATACCGACAAGTACGTCTGTTTTTGGAGCGAGGAAAATCCTAGAAAATGATGCTTTAATCCAATGAGTTAATCCTGAGCTGATTTGTGTGAAATGCAGTGTCCCATTTATTTCCTCTACCCACCTGTAGAGGAATTCAGGACTATCCAGAAAAAATCTGACACTACTTTTTTGTCCTGTACTCTGGTACGCTTATTTCCTCAGAAGAATTTACGGCTTCGAGAAGTCATCCAATATTTTAAAAATATTCCGTGTAGAGTTTTTCGCCATTGTGCGCTTCGTCTTAGGAACGCCTTTGATTTCGAGCTTTTTGTGGCGTAAAGTATGAAAACCACATTTACTTACTCGGCAACCGATTTAAATATCTAAATAGCTTGATTTCTCAACGAAAAAAAACTTGTGTGATACCGTTCCCGTCTGCCGATTCCTGCTATCGCCGCTGGGATATCGGCGTTCTTGTTCTGCCGGCTTCGATCCTCGGAAAAAATGATCAGCAGCAGATATTTTAGCTTTTGGACCCTGTATTACACAGTAAATCAACCAAAATCGAATATAACACCCGATATTTTATTTGTTACCCAGGTTAATCGAAACATTAGTACTATCTATCACTATTTTGATATTATGCTATTATTTATTATTATTGTTATTATTATTATATTATTTTTATTGTTATTATTTATATTTTGCCTGTGTTCCACGTTTCCGTCAGCTAAAAGGTACCCCAGAATTCAGTGGTCAAAAACGAAGTCAAATGTGATGAACACTCTTTCTTGACGGCCGTTATAACTTGTGCACTTTCTGTAGATACTATCCCATATCACACTTATATTCTGGAGCTCACTTGCGCACTTGCATGAAATGCAGTGTCCATCTAAGTCGTTCAACTATTCCTATGAGAAGTCCCGACTAACCCAATTCCCACACTCTGTTTCAAAACGCTGGTAGCTACTTTTAAAAAATGTTAGATTCAGTGCGGAAAAAAAAACTACAAAGGTACATCAACAGATTGCTACACGCCTAATTCTCCAATGATTCATACAGCGCTCGATAATTTCTTGTCAAAACACGAGTTCTGCTTGTAAGTCAAATATAGTCAACAATTACTTCGCCGAGAGATCAAACAGTATTTCGAAACCGACCTTTGCTAAACCTCGGTGTGACTAATCAATATGTATTCTTTCTTGATAAGCTTGCACGAGGTTGATAAATATATTTATTTTCGGCTAACGTTTCGACGTCTTCGTCTTCCTCAGAGCCGGTGATCCGAGTCGATGGTCCATGCTTGTTGTTCGCCTCGACGTTGCGTCTTCGCCTTCGTGTCGAGCCAGATCTTCCTCAGTGAGCCATCTTCTCGAATCGAAATTATCGAGCGCTGTATGAATCTTCTTCGAGAAGATCAAACAGTATTCAAAAGATATTCTCCGTGAACTTTCTGCTGAAACTCTTCACGAAGATTATCCTCACGAGCATATCAAGGACATTGGATGAGGCGCAACCAGACCAGCAAGCAAGATTTTGAAAAGGATCTTGCTGCATGGACCACATCCAAACCGTTCCAGTGTCATCGAAGTTTGTCGGGAATACCACTCGCCTCTAGTTCTAACCTTTGTCGACTACGAGAAAGTGTTTGACAGTGTCGAAACGAACGCAATCCTATCAGCACTCGACGACCGAGGACTGGAGCCGTCCACATAAAGACTCTGCCCGACTGTTATCGGAACTGCACTACGAAAATACAGCTTTTCCATCCACCTCTTACAACACTCATAGGAAAAGGGCTTCGACAGGGCTACATAATATCGCCAAAGCTGTTCAGTGCCGCACCGCAGTGGATAATGAAGTCACTCGATTGGGAAGAGAAAGTCATACGTATTGATGGAATATTCCTATCAAACCTTCGTTTTGCCGACGACATTGTCATCTTCTCAAGAAGTACTAGCGAAGCAGGGATGATGATCAACGAGCTCAACGAAGCGGGGGAAAAGATCGGATTTCGCATAAATCGAAAGAAGACCCAGTTCATAAAAAACCCATGGTGCGAAGGCGAAAAAATTGAATTAGATGGCCCTCTCATTGCAGAGACGTTTACCTAGGGCGATCAACGAACATAGAAAGGAAAATGAAGGAAGAACTAGATAGAAGAAGAAGAGCAGCTTGGCCCGCATTCGGGCCTCTCAAAGAAGCCACAGACCAACTGAAAGATCCTAGAATCCGCGCTTATCTCTTTGATTCTACGGTCGTCCCAGCGCTCTGTTATGCTGCAGAGAGGTGGGTTAATGTTTCAACTACGTCGAGAATGCTTCGAATTACTCACAAAGCGCTTGAGCGATGTCTTCTGAAATAAAACCGGCACTCTTAATATGTAGCCGGAATGCGAAGCTCTGACCTTCAAAATCAGTCACATTTTCGAGATCCATGAGAATATGCCTCGACAGCGAAACATCGATGGGCCGGTCACATAATGAGAAGAACAGACGACAGATGAGCGAAAAGAACAGTAGAGTGGACTCCAAAAGAGTGCTAACGTCCCCTTGGGCGACCACCTACACGTTGGGCAGACGTGTTCGTTAACAAAGTTAATCAGCCGTACCCACAGCTGCAGTTGTTTTACAGATCATGGTATGAGACTCACAAGCGCTACCATGCTCGAACAAGACCGCCACCATGGAATACGATTGCGAGAGAAAGGAAAGAATGGCATATGTGCTGGAGAACGCACAGCTTGTGAAGACGGACCGTCCATGTAACCAAGTAAGTAAGAACTTTCTGGTATATAAACTACGCTAGAGATTAATTTTGTAAAAAAATACCCATAAACTAAAGCCCTGAAGTGCGTATCGGATGTCCCTGAAGAGGAAGCGTAGTCGGAAGGCCACTCTTACGCGTAGATATAAATCGGAGAATATTGAACATATTCAAATCCACCTACTTCTAAGTCAACGCTACGATCCATCTCGAAGAGCAAATATTCCGAGCCACTGTAGAAGCCCGATGTTGCCGGATTGAAGCGCTAGAACGAAAATCTAGTAATAAACTGCTAAGAAATATAGCTACTATGATGAACTCTGGAAACTCAGGAGTCACCTCAATCTCATTTGGAAGCGAACAACTATCGCTTGAACAAAAGGTTCTCCTCTCACTGCGCTGATGTTTTCCGAGATATTGCAGAAACTCTTTCTTGTTTTCACACGCACGTAAAACCACGTTCAAATTGCAGTCCGAAACATTTTGCTAGAAGCATCTCATTTTAGAAGTAACTCGTACCTGATGGCTATGTACCCTACATCTTAAGCCTCTACAATCCACATTGCTACAGAAGAATTGTATCTATGAGGAAAGTATGTCGAGCAATGGAAACTTCCGCACGGTCTTCGTCTCAAGCGTCTACGGTTTTTTGCGTGTACATCCATCGTGTTCGATTCGGAACCGTTTGAAAGCAATGAAAAGTGGGAGAGGGTGGAAACTTGGTCTGAATAGGATTGCAACAGGTGTCTGACTACGTTGCAGAGCTCATATCCATTCCCCAGGAAGACCTCTTAAACTGATGTGCCCGAAGCTTCCACTGAGAGCTGCTCTAAGAGCAAGCCGTTGCCAGAAATTTTGCAATCATAGCAGCAAAGTGGTCACTGGCTGGTAACCGGGTAACGGCCCATGAAAGCTCTGGTACGGAGTTCCAGAGGAAGATTCTTTCGGGACTAGCAAGTTACCATATAAATAGGAACTGTACCGGGACGCTTGCGCCTTCTCATTACTTCTGATGACATCTCATTTAACTACTCTAGTATAAACATAAGCGAAAAAAGTAAGAATAACGTAGACATAAACATAAACAGCACGGCATAAACAAAAGCACCATTTTTTAGTAAATTAAAAAATCGATTTTCTACGAACCTCGGCATAAATAATCGATATATTCATTCATATGTTCCTATGAAGTGATCTTGTTGAACTGATGCGAGGTTGACATAAGTTGTTGCTGTTGTTGTTGTTGTTGGTCAATGGTTGACATTTGGGCGATTTCGCCTTCGTCGGAACCGTGATGTTACAAGTGCGATTCACGGCTCTGAGGAAGGCAAATTCGCCGAAACGTAAGCCATTGACCAACAACAACAACAATAACGACAACATATACCAACCTCGCATTAGCTCAACAAAGTCAGTTCATGAGAACATATAAATAAGCATCATCGTTGTGGCTCTTATAAAGTGAAGGATTCGCAGAATTTATTCACCTCCTTTACTCAGTGCGTTTCTACGGATCGGGATGCATTCAGTAGATTCTCGATACTGCTGGCTACATTATAGAAACAGCGCGAAAAGCTAAGACAATACCACAAAACGAACCCAATAATCCGTAAAAAGGGGATTCCTGTCTTTGCCGTCCTCATCATTTGTCATTTTCTTCAACTCGAGCACTATTCTTCCGTCCTAAACGAAAAGCTGCTACAAGATGCCACAAGTACGGCCAGCCTCAACCTGTGAGTTAAACAAATTCAAAGCTTTCTAATTAATTCAAAGTTACACCAGTTAGAAGAAAAAGATAAAGCTCACGGCGTTAATCAATCCTTGAAGGATGCGCCGTGCATTCTACTTTACTAAGCATCGTTTGAAGGTGATTGAACGCATATCTGGCCTTTACAATGACTCGCGCTAGCCCACCGATGTATCGAGCCAGTGCTGCTATCCTCCCAAACAAGTATTGTACCAATTTTCCGACTCCGGAGTGATGGAGGGCCTGGTGGGTCATGGGCGCAGGGATCGATTCCACGTGTGCTGCAGAGCTCTTCCGACCACTGCTCCACACGCGCCCTTATATGCCAGTTATCTGAGCTAATTCAGAGTTACGTCTTGAAAAAACCCGGACAAGTCTAGAGGCAAACTGTCAAATTTATACTCTAAAACGAGCAGCTACCGTCCTGTAAATCACAGCCCTATACATGGTATTCATTGCGTCTGTCACCAATGAATTTTGGAAAACTTATTCATAGAGAGCAAACCGAACTAGTCAGTGCAGTAAATACCATGCACCAGCTTAGCTTGCACAAGAAACTTTGGTTTCACGATTGTGACACACAAGGAATAATCATCAACTTTTACGAGAACGATTTTAAACCGAAGCACACCACTCACCTTACCACCATACATCCCCATATTGCGCCTCAGGAATTCCGGCTTCAATTCTAGGAGCGTCTTTCCATACATGGTTGCGTGAATGCAGTCGAGCAGTTAGGAGAAAACCAAACTCAAAGACTACCTAAGTCTGCCTTTGTTTCGTTGATTCCAAATACGTCGACGCCAGTTAGTGCCTTAGGTGCTGATCCGCCCACTTTTCTCATAGGCTAGAGTGAGAAAACGCTTCGGTCGTCTGCACCCTCTATCTCGATGTTGTGTCTTTGTTTCGAGCATTCAACGAGGAGCGTCGCAAGATTACAATCAGTTGGAAATTTCCAATAATGCTCCTACTAAAACTCGATGAGGAGATTGGAAATTTGTTTCAAGAGCCATCACTTTTCGGAAACCTACCATCGTCGGTTATCTTTCGTTTCTTTGTTTCATTGTTTCAATGTACTTTTAATTCTAGTGGTTAATTTATGCATATGAGAAACATCGTCCTTCTACTTTATTGTTTTCCTTCTTCTACTTTATGATAGCTAGGTGACTACTAGTTCTTTTTATCAGAAATTGCAGCGTGCGGGTGTGAGAAGCTCAGCTGTCAGACAGCTCGTTTAATAACACATATAGAATAGTGACTAGAACCGCTCCAAACCAACCAAGCCTCACATCCGTCGGAGCCAGCTGCCAGATTTGTGCAAAAAAGATCCATGTGATAAAACTATTTACAAAATTATGAAAAAAATCTATTCTTGAGGATGGACACAAGAATCGTATGTCGAGAAAAATGCCAGCTAGTACAGGGTTACTTAGTATTGTTGGTTTTCGAGGTTCTCCTGTTTCCTTGTGAATCCACAGAAATGTCCATTATCTGTAGTTGTCATTTACATGCAATTATCCTTTCTTCCATTCGGTTGTGTTGGTTTCTATTCGCCATCCAGTGGATTAGTATTCGACAGTGCTCCTGTATATCATTTTACTGCCATGAACAGATCTCTGTCTGACGAAAATGTCCCTGGATTATGTAGGCCTCCTTCGTGAGCATATCAATCGACAGCATCGCTATTTCTCTTCATAGTGACGGTGCACTTCCTCCTAGAAGTAAAAGATTCGTCCTCTTTACAGGTATACTACTTGCATGGCCAGCAGTATGCGTTGGTAGCGGTCGTTAGCTGGAGAATGTGGCTGGTACCTACTGTAGGATGCCGACATTTTGGTGCCACTTGAACATTGATTGCAACGCTAACTACTGTTGGAGAAAGACTCACTAGTACATCTCCTCTTGCAATTTTATTCGATCTTCCACATTTTGTAGAAGCATTTAAGAAACTACTGGCATATGAACTCTGAATTGTTCAGCTTAGGCGAGATTATTATAGAAGCTTTATTCAGCGGTCTTTTCTGCTTCTTTCTCGGGGCCGATGGTTTGAGTCGATGTCTTCAGTCATTCGTTTTCTTGATGTGGTGTCTTCGTTTTCGTTCCGAGGCGAATCGTCTTCAGTGGAGGGCCGCTCAAGTGAGGCAACCTCACCCATCAGCGCTTTTTTGTACAGGACGGCTATTGACTTATTGTCGGCACGCCAGAGTTAGGTGAAAGTCAGTTCAGTGATAGTGTCCGTTGATAATAATTTGTTTTTCGACTGATATCCATCCTGCAGCAGTGGGTATTATATTAGCTAGCACATAGTGAATAGCAAAGCAATATTTGTATCGTATCTGTTTCGAATCTACACTTACAGCGCTTTCGTTCGTGGCATATTTTTGTTGTTCCCGATGACTTCGTATTTGGAATGGACAAGCAAGGATGGAATATTGATTAGTGAGTCCACGTTTGTGCTGGATAGCTGTTTTGAATGTTGGAACGAAAATTTGTTATATGAAGTAGGAGGACGTTTTAGATAACCTCAACCAATGTCTCGGGTTGCCATGGCCAGTGAACTTCGTTTCACCAAGTACTCTGAGTCCTTTACCATCAGCTGGAGTGAATTTTGTTGCGAAGCAAATCGGAGAGTGCAATGATCCGAAATCATTGTAGATTCCTCCAAAAATAATGTTTCTACATTCTTAGTCATGCCTATTCGATCTCTTGCTATATTAATTACTTTTTATTTACTGCCTAATACAGTTCTCACCGCAGGGTATTATGCGAAATCAACCACAATGACTCTGAGATATTCTCAAAACATGGACCTCGGGCCATTGGACCAGGGTTCTATGCCGATGTGGGCTCCGCAGATCAATCCCGTTGATGGGTGATTGAGATGACACTGGTAGATAGAAAGCTAGCTGAGAGTAATGCAGAGCAAGGGCCACCGTGTATTAGTGTGAAATGCGCGTGCCCCCGAAAAGGGAAATTGTGTTTTGGTTTGGACCGGGGTCCAAGTTTTGCGAATATTTCAGCGTCGTTGTGGTTGATTTATTTCTATATTCTTGATAGCCAAGATATGACGTATACCTCCTTTCTTGCCCCCATTTTCAGTGTTTCTAGAAAAAAACATAGGATTGCAAAGGGCGCTTTCTTTTTCACTTGTGCATACCGAGCATCGATTTTTATTCGTAGCGGTTAGGATAACGCATCAGTTCATTAAAATGCGGTTAGATAAGTGACTCTTTAACAACTCTCATTTAAAGTCTGTGCCTATATCATTTATTTACTAAAACAGAATCCATATCTCTGTACAAATATTCCAAAGGTACATATGCACTAAGAGGTGGGGGTTCGAACATATGGGAGGCTAGTAAGGATACCTACAGTGTAACCTGTGTACCAGCAAACCTATGTGACTTGTTTGTCATGTTGTAGTATTTTTCAAGTTACAGATTGTTCTATCTCGGAAATATTATCACGAGGGAACAAGGTTGTTCTCGGATTACTTGTCGAATCCAGTAGCTAATATTTAGCAGATAGAACGTGTCCTTTGCTTCTGTCAGTTCATTGTTCTGAGGCATTGATACACAACTGGTATGCTCAGTCGAAGTGTTCAACTTTCCTACCTGTAAAAGTGTGGTACTATCAGAATGAGCAACCTATACATCCTTCAAAAGACTAGAGGAAGACCCTATTATTCGTTTAGTTTCACACAAACGAAAATTGTTCCACAAGGAAGATGATGTTATGAGCCGTGGGCCAGTCCCCTCGTAACATCATAGCTCTGAGGAAGGCGAAATCGCCGAGACGTTAGCCATCGACCAACAACACCAACATCGACAACAAGAACAACAATGACAACGACAACGAAGACCTATGCCAACTTCGCATCAGTTAAAGAGGATCAGTTTATAAGATCTTACAAATAAATACTTAACACACTCTGTCAAGATCACCTGTATCACCTGTAGTCCCGTTGATCGTTGAGTGACTCGAGCGGGCGTCGGTAAATCTTCGATTTTTCCCTCACGCGTGCAAGAGTAGCTCAGTGGGTTCTGCCCGCTCTAGGGACTCGTTTTTTCTCTTTCTTTTCTTTTTCTTATTTCGTTTTTTTTCTTTTCTTTTTTTCTCGTTTTTTCTTTTATCATATCTTTCTTCAACTCTCTTTATAAAGAACTCTGACCATCGAGTCGGTGGCCTTCCTGCAGTACGCTTGACGTCCCGAGGAATCCAGTCACTAACGGCTCTTGTCGTTGTCATTCATACGCATTACGTGTCCAGCCCACCTTATCTTCTACTGTTTGGCGTACAGAACGGCATCCCTGATTTTTGATCGTTGACGCAGATCGGAGCTTCCGATACCATCCCTTACTTGTGTGGAACGAGGTACTCCTAGCATCGTCCTTTCGACTGCGCGTACGATAACGCTGAGTGACCTTTCATCCTGCTTACGCAGCGACCAGGTTTCTGACGCATGCGTTAGGGTAGGAAGTACCGTTGAGTCGAAAAAGTGGAAACGGACCCAGGTGTTCTTTGTCCTCTTCACTACACCCAGATGCCCTTGAAGGCTCCCGAAGCCGCTCTATCCCTTCTGCTCAGCTCTGGAGCTAGGTCGTTGATCATATTGATTTCCCGACCTAGATAGATATAACTGGAGCATTCGGAGATATTCGTTCCGTTGAGCGTGAATGGGGCACGCGAAACCAATCTGTTCTTCATGAACATCGTTTTTGTGAGATTTAGTCGAAGACCAATCTTTCCACAGGCGTTATCGAAGCCGTCAAGCATACGTTCCGCCTGGCTAATGTTTGGTCTTATAAGGACGATGTCATCGGCAAAGCGAAGATGGTGTAACTGCCGACCGTCGATTTTCACTCCCATATTGTCCCATTCTAATGTTCGCATGACGTTCTGAAGGGGGTGCTAAAAAAATTTTGGTGAGTTGGTTTCACCTTGCCTAACTCGTCTTTTGATGTCAATATTAATGTCGTTGTAGAATGGTGACACATTGGTTGTGAAATTTTTGTACAGCTCACGAAGAATCTTTATGTACTGAGTAGGGACTCCTTGACTATCAAGGGCTTCCATGACTGCTTCTATCTCAATTAAGTCAAAGGCCTTTAAATCGATGAAAGTGAGACAGAGCGGTCTTCTGTACTCTGGCGATGCTTCGATGAGCCTTGTTACCGTGTGGATGTGGTCCATCGTACTAAATACTCTTCGAAACCCTGCTTGCTAACATGGCTGTCCTTCGTCTGGTGTTCTGTCACTCCTGCTTAGGATGACTCGAGTGAAAAGTTTGTAGACGACAGACAACAAGCAGATTGAGTGATGGTTGCCGATATCGTGCAGGTTACCCTTCTTGAACAATAACACGGTCTTGCTGGTCTTCCACTGAGTAGGGACCTTGCATTCAGACAGATAACGTGTGAAGAGCCGAGCCAGTGTGTTTACGAGAACTGGCGGAAGCTTCTTCAGGTGTTCTGGTCTTATCCTGTTCGGACCCGGTGCTGTTCGACTTTTCACCGACCAAATGGCATGTTGGATTTCGGAAGGGAGAACCGGTGGTACAACATGACTATCCTCCTTTATTTCATATGACGGAAGGTGGACGTAGCTATCGAAGAGATCCGAGTAGTGTTCGTGAATGATTTTCTCCATTGCTTTTTTGGACGTTGTAACTGTTCCGTCTGGGCGCCGGAGTGTAATCGTTTTCGTCTTGTAATTGGCGAAGCTTCGGTGGGCTTTGAATGCTTTTTCCAGCCTCTGCAGTTCTGACCAATACTGCTGCTCTTCTTTCTTTAAGAGCTTCCTTTATCGCCTGTCTGCATTGTTTTGCAAGTTCGGATGTTAGGCGTATTAACTCAAGTGTTTCTGGAGACAAACTTCTCTTGGTGACTTTCGAACTCTCAGCTTTCATAGCGCTAACGTGAAGAAGTTGGATGAGCCAATCGTATCTTCGTCGATGTTATCGATAACGGCATCTTGCCAACAGCCGACTAATGAAGTTCCCAGTTTGCGGTAGTTCTGCCACTTTGGTTTTTGGAATTTAGCGGCTTTTTCTCCTTTCCGCGAGGAATAGAATCTTGCACGGAGGAGACTGTGGTTTGACCCCGTGTAGAATTTTGGGACAACAGCGACATCGGTTAGGCGAAACCTTCTATTTACTATGATGTGGTCTATTTCTTTATGGAACTCTCCATTGGGAGGCTCCCACTTCCAGCGCTGAGGGTAGGGCTTCTGGAATTGCGAGTTATCATGGATTGTCTTAGTCGCCTTGATAAACTCAGGCAGCCGTTCACTCTGTTCGTTCCATTCTAATCCGTGGGTTGCAATGTGGCGTTCTTCAGACGTTCTTGTTGGTCCAATCTTGGTGCTGAAATCTCTAATGATGACCTTGAGGAATGCGTGGTCTTCTCTGTAGAACTTCTCAAAGTCCATATAGAACGCTTCGACTTCTTCTTCGTCATAGTTTGATGTCGACGCATAAACGACGAAGATTGTCAAAGCCGGAATTGATCCACGTCTTTTTAATCTTAAACATCCGCTTTGGGTTGTAAGCTGTTCGTATGAATCGATGTTCATGGACAAACTCGTGTTGACGAGAACGCCGACACCGCCGACTCATCTACTCTCGCATGTTCCGAGGAACCGTTCTTCTCCGGTGTCACAGACGGCGTTGAAAGGCTGGCGTCTCCTCGTCTGGGCCAGGCCGATGACGTCGTACCTTATCCTTCTTGCTTGCATGAGTAATTCTTCTATCGAGGACTCGGATGCAAGTGTACGTGCATTGTAGGTACAGATCGTCACAATAGTTCTTTGAAATCCAGGCAGCTTCCATTGGCCCTGAGATTTTAGCAGCCTCTCCGTATTCGTCCTACCCAACGCTCCGAAATTGGGAACTCTTTCGGGGTGAAGGGATGAGGCACGTTTTTTTTTACTGTGCTTGGCATTTTTTGATACCCACGTATAGCTTGCTGGGCTCTGAAGCTGGGGACTGGGTATGCTCACAGGTAGCTTGCCAGGCTCTCTAAGAGTGGACATGTAGCTTTTTTGTTGGAGGCTACTCCTAACCGTCTCTTATATACTTCTCAGTCACCCCACGCATACATGAATATGCCTCGTAAATACGGAAATGTGTTAAATCGGCGCAGCAGAAATCGGGAGTCCATCCTCTGGATCCATCTGCGTCTCAGGGAAGCAAAGGTCGCTTTTGGTCCGCGATTAACCCCCTATCCTCCACCTGGGGATGCGCCACGTCGCCTCGCCACTAACTGGCTCGAGATCTCTCATTTGAGGAAGATCCGTGGCTGTCAGGATCATGAATTTAAAAAGAAATAGAGTAAAAGAATGCGCAAATATCAAATGAGTGAAGGAAGAACTATCATACTTCGAAAAGGAAGCCGTTATATTTTTCATTGGATGTCAAAGAGCTTTTTTTGCCTGGCACGCAGATTTCATCGCAGAAACCTGGAGTGATGGACGATGAAACAAACAAACATTCGAACAGGCCACGATTCTTTGTCAGAACATCTACAACATGTAAAATATTTGTTTAGGATAATCAGTCACTAATATATGATTACAACAATGAATGAGGCTCAGGTTTTGTCTCGCAAATAACCAGATGCTACAAATAAATTTTAACGTATTATAGCAGATTACAGTTCCAAAAAATGGGAACTACTCAGAAGTCATTGAATGTCAAGCAGAAGTTTACAAAAAAAGCCACTTCTACATCATACAAACGAAAACTGACGGTGATACTGAATTAAAAGCCATTAATGAAGCATATGATCATATGTTTACCTTTATTCATACTGGACTCTACAAAAACGATTAGAAGACAGAAAGTTCAAAAAAGGTATCGTTGCCGGAAGACCGAAAATTGTCAGGAATTTGGGCCGTTCTAGAATCATAGGTTTGTTCAACAACGCTACGGCACCATGGAATACGACGACAAGTGCACACTCTCCAAACCAATGCCACGGATCTTCCTCGTACGAGGGATTTAGAGCCGATTAGTCGCGAGACTACGTGGCGCGTCCCCAGGTGGCGGATAGGAGGTTAACCGTGGACCAAAAACGACCCTTGCTTACATGAGACGCAGCTGGATATGAGGGAAGGACTCCATGTTTCTGCTGCGCTAATTTGGCATACAGGACCATAAATAGTAATTCGCAATTCCAGAAGCCACACCCTCAACGCTGGACGTGGGAGTCTCCCAATGGAGAGTACCATAACGAATTAGACCACATCATAGTACAAAGGTTTTGCCCAACCGATGTTGCTGTTGTTCCATAATTCTACACAGGATCAGACCATTGCCTCTTTCGTGAAAGATTTTATTCCTCGTGGAAATTAAAAAAGGCGCTAATTTCAAAAAAACGATGTTCCAAGACCGCAATAACTGGGACTTATTCAATTCTCTAGTAGGCTGTTGGGAACATGCCATTGTCAATAACATGGACTAGTAATGAGACTCGCTTACTCGACATCTTCACCTTAGCGCTATGAACGCTGAAAGTTCGAAAGTCACCAAAAGACGTCTCTTTCCAGAAACTCCGTTGATTCGTTGGCGTGAAGTCGCAAGAGCTGCGGGCAATCGCAACCTCACGTCCGAACTTGCAAGACAGTTAAGACAGGCGGTAAAAGAAGATCTTAAAGAGAGAAGAGCTGCAGTAATAAACGAACTGCAGAGGTTGGAAAAGCATTCGCAAAGCTCACCAAAGCTTCGCAGATATATGAAATAAAGAAGGATGGATATGTCGTACCACCCGTTCCCCCTTACGAAATCCGACATGCCATTTCATGGGTGAAAAATCGAACAACATCAGGTCCGAACAGGATGAAATCTGAACACCTAAAGAACTTTTCGTCAGTCTTCATAAACACACACATGTTTAAATGTTACCTGTCAGAATGCAAGGTTCCTATTCAATGGAAGACCACCAAGATAGTGCTAATGTTCAAGAAGGGAGACCTCCACGATATCGGCAACTATCACTTTGAGCAAGCAGGGTTTCGAAAAGGATTTAATGCGATGGACGACATCCACGCGACAACAAGACTCATTGAAGCATCGCTAGAGTACAAAAGACCGCTCTGTCTCACTTTCATCGATTTAAAGAAGGCCTTTGGCTCAGTTGAGATAGAAGCAGTCATGGAAGCGCTTGATAGTCAGGGAGTCCCTATTCAGTGCATAAAGATTCTTCGTCAGCTGTACAAAAATTTCACAACCAAAATATCACCATTCTACAACGATGTTAATAAGATATATAAGATATATACGATATATAAGATATGCGATATAAGATTGAAATCGAAGTGAGGAGTTAGGTAAGGCGATACCATCTCACCAAAATTATTTACCACCACCTTCGAGAACGTCATGCGAACATTGGTGTGGGCCATCACGTGAATGAAGACCGATGGTCAGCAATTACACGATCTTCGCTTTGCTGATGACATCGTCCTTATAACACCAAACATTAGTCAAGCAAGACGAATGCTTGCCGATTTTGATAAAGCCTGTGGAAAAATTGGTCTTCGACTAAATCTCCCAAAATCGATGTTCATGAGGAACGGAATGATTTCGTACGCCCCGTTCACACTCAACGGAATAAATGTTTCCCAATGTTTCAGTTATTATCCAACATGATGAACGAATGAGCTCCAGAATTGGGCAGGAGGAAAAGAGCCACTTAGGGAGCTTTTAAAAGTATCGAGGATGTAGAGAACAACGAAAGAATACCCATCTCCGGGTCCATCTTTTCGACTCAACGGTACTTCCTGCCCTAACGTATGCGTCAGAAACTTGGTCCTTGCGTAAGCAGGATGAAAGATCACTCAGCGTTGTTGAACGCGCAGTTGAAAGGATGATTCTAAAAGTATCCCGTGTCACACAAGTAAGGGAAAGAATCAGAAGTTCCGATCTGCGTAAACGATCGAAAATCAAAGATGCCGTTCTGTAAGCCAAACGGCCGAGGATAATGATTGATAGCTACGGCTTTAACGTTTACGTCAAAAGCTTCTAAACTATAAGAATTTACTAGCACAAAACGTAGTAATTTTTGAAAAGCCGGCTTTCTTTTAACTTCGGTACGACTGGTTAAAATGTGTTCAAATTACCGACCTTACACGATGTCTTCGTCTTCCTAAAAGTCGATGATCGGAAGACGTCGAAACGTTAGTCGGACAAAGTTTACTTATCAACCTTGTGTAAGGTTAACAAACCAAACAAAATGTTGACTAGTCCCACTGAGGTTATAGAAATGTCGGTTTCTGAAATATTATTACGCTCTATGCTAGCTAATAATGACACTGACTTCTTCAAGATGGATTTTTAAGCAAAAGCCAGTTATTATTACCTGAAAGTCATAAAGGATAAAGAATAAAACTCTTGGCATTGATCAATCCGTTTAGGGATGCGCCATACATTCGACTTCATTAAGCATCGCTTGGAGGTGATTGAATGCATATCCGGCCTTTACAATGACTAGCGGTGGCTCACCGATGTATCGAGCCATTGCTGCTATCTTCCCAGACAAGTCCGGCACCAATTTGCGGACTCCGGAAGGATGGAAGGCTTGGTGGCCCTTAGGCGCGAGTATCGATTCCATGTGTGTGTTGCAGGGCGCCTCCGACCATTGCGCCAAACACGCCATTGCCTGACAGTCATTATAGAGAACTTCTCCCTTGGAAAGTTCTCTTTCTAAATAATAGTATTTGAAGTCCATATATGGCCTCCTCGCACTCGCACTCGCACATCAAACACCGCAATGTAACCTTTTCTGATCTTCTCGATCAATTATGTTCAATGTTTCAGGCACAATAGCGATTCAGGTTTGACTTCAGTAGCATAGCGACGATGGAGGCGTAACCAAATGTCTCCACTTATCAACCTCGTATTAGCTTACCGCATTTGGCACAATAGCGATTCAGGCAGTTAGGTACAGTCTACTGCGGTCCAGGATCAACAATCCAGATTAACCGCGGTTGCATACGCTCGCGGCTCCCGCAATAAGCCAGGTGCCTTCGAAGGCGGAGACATGCCATCACTCACATTACCCTCGATCGGTAGCGCGGATTATCCGCTCCTCACAACCACATCCTCAATCATCCTCAATCACCTCAACTCATTCTTAGTCGTACTCATTCATTCTACTTCGATCACATTCATTCTCACATTCGCATTCATCATTCAGCAATCAGCAGATTATTGTATCTCGTTTCTCAGCTTGTCTACGGTGCGATGTCAGTAGTGGTGGGTGTTTCTAAATGCGTTCTGTTTGCAACGCCATCGGTGGCATGTACCATTCCTCCCACAATGTACGCCATGCGTACAAGGCCGGTGAGCCACCAACTTATGCTATGTATTCTGTTAAGCCGCTATAGGCTTATCAGTTTTGTAGTCACTTATCATACTGGCCCTTATCCTTAGGCAATGGTGGCACCCATCGATGCTCAAAGTTCACGTTGCTGACATAGCGTTATTCACGACCAGCCGCCTGACTGTGTTCCGTAGGTGACTCATCATTCACTGTCCATAGCACCGTCAACGCTCATGTAACTTACAGTCCTCATCGATTCACTAAAATGCTCCTCATCGCTATAATGTTGAAATCTTAACTTGGCCGAAACATAGCCAGTCTGTGACCGTCACCACCTCAGCATACTGTCTCCCTCTCCGCGACATACAGTCTCCTCCCTCTGCCCCCAGCATACTGTCTCCCTCAGCCGCAGCGCCGGCCGCGAATAGACGCGGCGCGGCATCGCTTACGGTTAAGCAAAGGCTACTTCGTTGTAATCTCATTATTATTGTTAATATTGTGTTAATGGTATTACAATGTTTGAATGCCATTGCCTCATTGTTAGCCTCACTTCACTACAGGCCTTAGCACCTCAGAGCTCTAACTTGTGTTATTCCTCTACCATTACTTCTCTATCGTTACTATCATGTTATTAGTGTTGTATTTATGTATTAAAGGTTTAATTACCTAAGTTTGAGGCTAGTAGATCAACTACAACAACTAAAAGACCCGCGTGGCTAATATTCTACATCAATCTGAACCGCTACACTTCGCCGCTAACCATTTCGTTACAGTCATAGCTGTAACAATAGTTCTGCAAAAGAGAGCATCGTCGTATGAGATTGCCTCATTTGAACGGTGTTCTACTGAAGAAGATTCGACTCGATACGACGACGATGACACCATGTCGAGAATACGAAGAACAATGGACATAGACTCTGATCTTCGGTTCTGTCGGAATATGAAGGCGTCGAATAAGGTTTACTTATCAACCTTGTGTACAGAGCATGCAAACATTCGCATATGAGAAGTGGTAGTTGGAGAGCGTACACATCGGAGAGAGACGGGTATTCTCTTTTAATATAAATTACCAAATTAGCGACAATAAGCAGATACCTTTATTCATGAATGTGTGTCCGCATTGTACGTCCAATCTGTCACTCTTTATAAACAATTTGTTTTGCATATAACTAACAGTGCGGGTGCGTGTGGCGCAGTGGTCGGAGGCGGCCTGCAACACACACGTGGAATCGATCGCTGTGCTCCTGGATAATCAAGCCTTGCATCTCCCCATGGTCAACAAATTGGTGCCAGAGTTGTATGGGAGAATAGTGGCACTGGCTCGATACGTTAGCAAGCCACCGCTGGTCATTGTAAAGGCCAGATGTGCATTCAGTAATCTCCAAACGATGCTTAATGAAGTCGAATTCATGGCGCATATATCAGGGATTGATCAACGCCGATAGCTTCTTTTATACACACTAGACAGTCGCTATAAGCGGAACAGTATGAATTCGGTGGATAAGAAGGACGTAGAACTGAGGCAGAAATACACTTTAAATTCCACAAAAACCATTGTGAAAAGGGGCTAGGAGGTGGCTACATTCCCTAAGCATTCAATTTTTTACCGGCATTTAATATTTTTTCAATATGTATACATAACACACATGTCCTAATGCGTGTTACTGAAATATATATATATATATATATATGTATGTATGTATACATTTACATATGCGTAAACATATGCGTATATTTTTATTCTGTTCTGTTTGATCCGTCTTCACGTCTACTGTGCGGATTCCAACATTCCTTACATTTGTTTCTTTTCCTCGCATCCAATGTCCACGAAGATCTTCCAGCTCTAGGTGTGGCTTCGGGTGCTATTTGACGTTTTGCACTTCATCTTGAATGTCGTAGAATGCTGGTCGAGCAATTCTCGTTGGGGTCCTCAAATAGCCGTGCTGGAGCGTTTCCATTTTGTATGCAGAAAGAGATTTTTTTCCTGCTCAAGTCCGGTACCAATGTCCCGACCCCGGAGGGAGGAGTGGCTTGGTTGGCCCGGAGCGGAATCGAACTAGCACCATATTCGTGGAGACGGACATCACTACTACTCTGTTATCCTCCCCATTATGCACATGTACGTTTACTAATAGTGCAGATTCGTCTCACTTATCTGCATTATTAGTAGACGCCCATATGTATATACACATGCATATATATATATATATGTGTACATGTATTTGTATCTGCATATGTGTATATACACATGTACACATGTTTTGCATGTATATATATATATATGTATATATATATGTATATATATATATTTATAACGCCTCCCAACGGTTTACCGCCTCATCGTGGCTGGGAGGTGTTCCTGGGTGTCGGACTGCGATGTACAGTGGCTGGATTCGTCCCACCGGCAGGGTTTTCCAAACTAAGAAGGAGTCCGGCGTTTCTATCTGGAAGTCTAGCTAAGAGTAAACCAATACCAGGATCCACCACCGTCCTGGTATCAAAGTTGCATGGTGGCAAATCTCTTTCTGATCCACAAGGGCTGCGACTTCCTGTTGCGGTGACGACATGAGGCAGACTTTGGCCAGGCTGACCTCGGGATTCCAGCTAACCACAATAGCTTAACCAGCGCATCACCGAAAAGTGATGATTATGCTGGGGCCCGCACAGCTAGTGAGGACGGGCCGTTCAATTATCAAGTAAGTAAGTATTTATAACTTGTCGGCTGCGTAAGATTTGTCGTCCATCTGTTCATTGTTCATGTCGTCGACTCATACCAGATCCTTTCGCTTCGCATAGCCGTCCTCGGTCTTCAACTGTCGCATCATAAGAAGATCACTATCATCAACTGCTACTCACCGATCGACGCAGCTGATGAGTACGAATTAAATGCGTTCTGCTATCAGTTGGAGGAAGTCTTCCGCAATGATAAAGCATATCATAAATTTGTTGTTGGAAACTTCAACGCCAAAACAGGAAAGACCAACGAGAGCGAATACAGAATCGGAAATTTGGGGTTAGGACAAAGAAACGAGAATGGAAACCGTCTCGCAGGACTGGCGGCAGCACGTCTCTTCCATGGAACTCGTTTTTCCAGAAGAAAGAAAGAAAGACGCTGCTGGACATGGGAGTCTCCCAACGGCATGACTTATGCGGAGATCGACCATATTCTGAAAAACAGAAGATGGTGCCTACTTGACACATCGGTAGGCTCGTCATTCTGCACTGGTTCCGATCACCGCCTTCTTCGCGCGAAGATTCGATTCAGCTGCAAGCTGGAAAAGAACTTTCTTCATCGACCACGAGGAAAAAATCGAGCTGTATACGACGAGAACATTCTGAACGAATTCCTGCCAAACGTGACTGGCAGATTAAAGAAAATCCGACCGAAGACTACGAGCTGCCTGTCGAAGGACTGAAAAGCTGTGCCGAATTAGCCTCAGTTCCTCAAGCAAGATCGGATTGCATCTCCATCACTATTAAGGAGTTGCTCGAAAAGAGAAGGAAACTGAGGCTTGGTCCTACAGTAACACATTTAACATGGCTAGTAATAAATGCCAGCTGCAGAAGAGCTTTGCAGGAAGATCTACAGCGGCATAAGCAGAAGAAAACACTGGAAGCAGCAAAGAAAATAAGCAGTCTGAAAAAATGCCGTGGGGAGTTGTGTGATTATAATGTTCCGGTGTCAGCCCTGTCGAACGAAGATGGAATTTTAACCCTTTTATTTACTGCCTTTTTCTTTTTAATGGCAGGGTATGTTGCGAAATATAACACGTATATAATGCTGAGATATTTCCAAATCTCCGGACCGCAGGTGTATGCGGTGGGGAACGAACTCGCGCTGTTGTCCTTACCTGGGAGCAGCGCACTTAACCACCACACCATCCGGGTCCTTCGTTTTGCCTGTCTCTCAGCTAGTTCTATCGATCTTTTTGCCATCAGCATGGCGAAGATGGGATTGTCAAAAATTCCTTCCATGATACGGAATTAATAGCGGAAACGTTCTACACCAACTTTTTTCGCTCCACGATTTTCCATTCCCGCTCCGGACCGTAATATCCCCGCTGGAGAAAAACCACCTGGAATTCTTCCGTCAGAGGTTCGAGTTGCGATAGAAAGCATGAAAAGAGGTACAGCTCCAGGATCCGAAAATATCACTGCTGATTTCCTTAGAGCTGGAGGCCACAATTTACATGTACTTCTCGTAGATCATGTGACAGCCTACCTTCAAAAGGAAAAAATCCCAGACCAGTAGAGGATGTCGCGCGCAGCCATCTTGCCCTTGAAAGGAGAAAGAAGGGACCTTCGTAACTGTCGTCCCATGTACTTGTTGAGTGTACTTTACAAGCTCTTCATGAAAACTATCCTCTCGCGCGTATGAAGGACATTGGACGAGGCGCAACCAGTCGGGTCGAGCAAGTAAGATTTTGTAAAGGATTTTGCTGCATGGACCACATCCAAACCGTGCCAGTGTCGTCGAAGTTTGTCGGGAATACCACTCGCCTCTAGTTCTAACCTTTGTCGACTACGAGAAAGTGTTTGACAGTGTCGAAACGAATGCAATCCTATCAGTGCTCGCCGACCAAGGAGTGGAGCCGTCCTACATAAGGACTCTGCCCGACTGTTATCGGAACTGCACTACGAAAATGCAGCTTTTCCATCGCCTTCTTACCATACCTATAGAAAAATGGGTTCGACAAGACGATACAATATCGTCAAAGCTGTTTAGTGCCGCACTGCAGTGGATAATGAAGTCACTCGATTGGGAAAAGAAATTCATACGTATTGATGGAATATTCCTATCAAACCTTCGTTTTGCCGACGATATGGTCATTTTCTCAAGTGCTAGCAAAGCAGAGATGATGATCAACGAATTCAGCGAAGCGGGTTAAAAGATCGGACTTCGCATAAATTGAAAGAAGACCAAGCTCATTAAGAACCCATGGTGCGAAAGCGAAAAAATTGAATTGGATGGCTCTCTCATTACAGAGACCACCTCGTACGTATACTTTGCGCGATCAATGAACATGGAAAACAACATGAAGGAGGAACTAGATAGAAGGACAGCAGCTTGGCCCGTATTCGGGCCTCATAAAGAAGGCACCGACCAACTGAAGGAACCGAAAATCCGCGCTCATCTCTTTGACTCTACGGTCCTCTCAGCGCTCCGTTATGCTGCAGAGAGGTGGGTTAATATTTCAACTACGTCGAGAATGCTTCGAACTACTCACAAAGAGCTTGAGCGATGTCTTCTGGAATATATCCAACACTCTCAATATCTAGCCGTAATGCGAATCTCTGACCTTCGAAATCTGTCACATCTTCGAAATCTAGAAGAATATAAATCGACAGCGAAACAAAGATGGGCCGGTCACATAATGAGAAGAACAGACGACAGATGGACGAAAAGAACAGTAGAGTGGACTTCAGAAGAATGCAAACGTCTCCTTTGACGAACACTTACACGTTGGGCGGATGTGTTCGTAAACAAAGTTAATCGGCTGTAATCGCAGCTGAAGTTGTTTTACAGACCACGGTATGAGACTCGCAAGCGCTATCGTGCTCGAACAATACTACCACCATGGACTACGATTGCGAGAGAAAGGAACGAATGGCATATATGCTGTGACCACAGTCCGCACAGCTCGTAAAGACGGACCGTCCAGGTATCTGAGCAAGTTTATATATATATATATATATATATATATATATATATATATATATATATATGACGCAGATAAATGGAGTACAGCTTGCTGGTCGTCTTGCACAAGAGAGTAGGACGCCTTCTGGTCTCTTGTACTCACAATTTTCTTTAGTTATTGCTTCCGACCAATGTTGGCTTTAACGAGTTGACACACAAGGATTCGAGAAGATTCTTAAATAAGTGGCATAACATTGCTAAGGAAGCCTACAGCAAATCTCACCGCTTACGAAACTTTTGATAGCTTCATCTTTTGCTCTCACCAAGACGAATCGTGGTTACCGCATGGAATCCAAAGATGTGTAGCAACGTATATATCCATAACAATAGCACAAAGCTTCTTCTAGAAACCTGTTGATATCACAACTTTTCAAGTACAATAATAATGGAAAAAGTGTGGAGAAATATGAATGACTAGAGGCCTTTCATATTCTCCGAAATTCTGCAGAACCCTAATAATCAAAATCTTTGCCGTCAGTTGTTGACATATCGATTATTAGTAAAGGAGAAATTGTATTTAAAGTACGCGGGCGAAAAAACCTGTCGTGGGTCCCACGTGGAAATTTGTGGCCATACGGTTAATTCGAAATTCAAAATTGTTCTCGAATGGTTATTCCACTAAATGCTATTTCCTGAAGGGATTCATATTGTTCTTTTTTTCTCTTTCTTGTGATCACTATATTAATACCCAAGTATAGAGGAGCGTTGACGTTTGAAAGCTTCTATAATAGTCGTCGTGCTCAAATAATGTGGTTACGACTATGGATCGGACCGCACCAATCAATATTTTTGAGGTTTTTGTTCTATGTGTTGCGTTGACTCCTGTTCCTTGAGCATATGACTTGCTAAAGTTCTCTTCTCATCATCACTTTCAATTCATTTGATTATTATTTTTATTCTTCGTCACTGACGGTACCACCAGCATGGTTTCCTCAGTGTGTCAAATGGAGAGAATAATGACGAACAGTTGAATGGTCAAAGCTCTTCTCGAAAACACTAAAATAATGAGATGAAGCTCGGTAGGTTTCTGAAGCAAGTAGCACCCGCAAGATACTTTTTCCCCAAAGGGACAAATGCGAGACTTCGCCGGCATATGTTGTTTCTACCACTATTTTCATCTACTATGCTACAAAATCCTTCTTCTTTTTCCATTAGCATTTGCGCAGGACCACCGCTATTACTGCCTGACTGGCGGAATACCTCTACCGGATGTTCGCCCTTAAACTATTATCCCGGTCATAGGCCTATATTGACCACTTGCTATATTTTACATGTTCAACCTTTCACAGTAATAAATAAGCATTGCTTTTCATTTGTGGGCGCCTCTCTTCTCATTTCATGTTACATTTCCATTTGAAGCTGACTCTTCGTAGTTAAGCTGTAGTTGAATGTGTTATTTGTTCGCCTTCAAATCTCATCATTTCGTCACACAAGCAGTTCGATCTCGTTGCCAGTGCTGTTCCCAGTTTTTCAGAGTATTTCTGCGTATTCATTTCACAAGAAACTAGAAACCCTCCATTCAATTAGGGAACATATTTGGTGCGGTTATTCCGTTGTCTACTGCTTTTCTGGCAATATTTTGCGATATTTTGATGATTTCGCCATTCCTCTGATTCTTCTGCTATTTATTTCTCCTGTTCTTATTCTTCCTGTTCCTAATGTCGATGCGTATCCAATAATTGGCAGCCGCGAGCACGCGACGAAAATGAGGGTAACCCTATTAGAATGTGACCCTTCGAGAATCGAGACACCTAATAGGTGTACATGAGAGTAAGCCATGTTAACCCTGTGTTCGCAACTCAGACCAAGTGGAATTTCCGTGAACATTGGTTTCCACGCAGCTGCATATTAGCTATTCCGTGTCTTTTGCCAGCAAAAGGCGGTAAAAGGTAATACCGTTTCCAGCGGATGAAATTTCTCAGAAGGCTAATATATTTCGATGTGTTCTGTTTGAAACTGTAAGGTTCTTGCCAAGCAGCAGGCTTTTGTTTTAAAACTTACCTACTCTTGAAATAACTAGAGTTTTTGAGGAAGCTCATGCTAAACATCCGAGACCACTGAATGCGGGGCCCATTTCTAATTGAAATTTTAGTGCATCAAAATCTAAATCTGTCCTTATTGAAAAATCTGACCCAATCTTAATTAGTGAACATATTCTAGTTCAATACTTCAATACCCAATGACAAACAGCGCCTCTGAATTGTATGCAAACGACGAAAAACGCATTCCAGATTGCACTTGTTGGTATGCAAAACGGGAAAAGTGTTTTAAAAATGCTGCCGATCAGTGCTGTAAACTTTGCCTTATCATTTCTTCGGAGATTGGCACCAATTTTCATTAACAACTGTTTTCCCACATGCATTTCCAAGCATTTACTATTGTGAAACTTAGCTCTAAGAACATATATCCGGTTTCTCATCTGACTGTCATGCTCTGCAACGTGCAAGTCGCCGTTCAGCTAATAGAAAGCGAAAGGCATGGCATAGTGGCCATTCATAAAAATGCGGAAAAACCTTGTTGCATAAGAATTACTTGAGAGTGAAACATAAAGTGTGAATAAATCTAGGAATCTTTCAGTTGGTCTGTGTTGGACGGGTTCCTAAAGTGGCTATTACGCAAACGCTTCTATACATAGAAACCCTTTTGTGACCCGTCTGAATCTTTTTTGGATGAACTAGCATTCTAAGGTTGGCATATTTGCTGATGAATATGTAACGAAGGCAGCTAACGAAGCATGAAAACTGAGGTTAAAGTAATTAACGGCAAAGCATTCATGTAGCTTGTTTCCTTCGTTGACGGGTTGTTTCTGTATAAGTTTTCTTACGTTTTATGCTACTAAGTTGTTCAGAAATTAGTGAAGGATTTCAACTTGCATTCTTTAATGCGGCACATCTCGACTCAGCATAAAATTCTAATAAAATAAAGGCCATCAGAATCTACAGCTTTGCCAAAAATACATGTACCATTGATTTCGCAGAAGCAAAAGACTTCGTGGGCTCGTTCATGTCGACTTCGCAGAATAGTATTAGCACTCATACCTTTTTATATTGACGATGTTTGACACTTATACAGGAAGAAATTTTGGAACTGTTAAAAAGAAGTGGTGCGTGTAGCGCAGTGATTAGAGGAACCCTGCAATACACATGGGATCGCTCTTGCGCTACAGGCTCAACAAACCCTTCCATTCTCCGGGGTCGGCAATTTGGTGCCAGATCTGTCTGGTGGATAACAATATTAACTCGTTACATCGATAGGCCACCGTGAGTGTATAAGAGAGTAGCGAGGGCAGGCGGCTATTAATAACAAAGACAAATATTGTAGCTAGCTGAGAGACAGGCAAAACGAGGTACCCGCATGGTGTGGTGGTGAACGCGTTACTCCCCGGAAAGGATAATAGCGCGTTCGTTCCCCACCATAGACACCTGCGGTCCAGAGTTTTGCAAATATCTCAGCAACGTTGTGGTTGTATTTCGCTTAGTAACCTGCCATGAAAAAGCAACTGTCCATTAGATTTCTCTTATCACCACATTTAAAATCTATCTAAAACTTATCTGCTACTTTGCATGTTTCAGGATGTTCACTGAAGAGTCTATGCAGTAGTACGTCTTAAAGAAACATTTTGCCTTTGAAGAGATTAGTCACATACCATCACCAACTTTCTTAATGTGCTTCTTTAGAGTGTATTGGCCGCCATCATCGGGCGTTTTCATTTAGGAATACAATTTGAAATGCTCTAAACGCTACAGGTGGTTCAAACATATGAATCGTCTACGTCGCCATAGTGAAACACACAAGTGCACAACATTCACGCACTCATTTTGCAAAAGGGAGTTGAGGTAGTTCGTTTTTAACTCAAGAGATGAACAACAGAAAGAATAATTTTCACTCTACAAATGTTTTATAATCGCGATGTGTATTTCTCAATATGTGCACCAATTTTTCAATAACCTTAGTACTTGAGGACTTGAGAAATTTATACATCGGATTTCGTTATGAGCTCAGTGAGAGTGAGAGATAAAAAAGCTCAGTGAGCTCTGGGTGTTGGATTTAGCAGTCGTATCCTTTGCTTAGGGCACGTATTGTCAGGCAGTGGTTGGAGGTGCCACTGCGGCACACACGTGGAATCGATCCCCGCGCCTATGGCCCACCAAGCCTTCCATACCTCCGGGGTCAGCAAGTTGGTGCCAGACTTGTCCAGGAGGATAGGAGCACTGGCTCGATACATCGGTAGACCACCGCGAGTCATTGTAAAGGCCAGATATGCTTTCAGTCACCTCCAATGGTACTTAATGAATTCAAATGCGTGACTCATCCCTCAGGGATTGATCAACGCCGAGAGCTTTTTTATCCTTTTAAAACCTTCATGCTATGGCGGTGAGCGGCTGCACTAACGCATTCGGAGCTATGTTAACTAATTACGTTTCTCATGTTAAAGCTAAAGGGATGAAACACTTCGTTCCATGTGTGAATCGCATAAAATTTATATTTTTGCTATTCTGTACAACGAGTACTTTAAAATATGCCTTTTAGAAAGTAAATCTCACTAAAAAAATGATTTGAGCAATTTTCTTCGTATTTTTGTTGAGCAAACGCGAGGTGTTACTATTCTTTGTTCATGATTAAGCTGACGTTTCGGCGGATTTCGCCTTCTTCAGAGCCTGACCGAAGACCACGTGAGAATCTCTCTGCTATGTTTTCAATAAGCAACACCTGACCTGTCTCGGCATGTTCTGATTCGAATAGCACCCCTAGTCTGGGCAGTGCGTTTGCGCGAACCAGTCAAGGCTTAATTTTCTACTATTGAGTGATAACATAGCTAGTTTTGTTAAATTTTTATTGGCGGGAAATGAGTTATCTGATGCGTTATAAACAAGTCATATCCGTTCTGCTGTCATGTTTTTGCATCGATGCAGTTTCGAATACGCCATGTACAGCAGGTACCTCAAGAACGACTCCATGAAATTGAAGTCGATTAGCATCTGTACATTAAAGTCAGTTCTATGAAGGACCGCAGTTTTTCTGATCTTTTTTCTGAGTTTTTCAAATCTTCTTCCACTTGCTTTAATCAGGTAAAAAATCAGTGGGCAGCGAACGCGCTATTGTCCTTTCCGGGGAGTTCACCACCACACCATGCGGGCCCTTTGTTTCGCCTGTCTCTCAGCTATTTCTATCGATCTTTGCCCCAGCAATTTGAGATTTGGGCGCCCGAGATCAATCCTGCTGAAGGGTGATTGCTGTGGCAAAGATCGATAGAAATAGCTGAGAGACAGACGAAACAAAGGACCCGCATGGTGTGGTGGTGAACGCGTTACTCCCCGGAAAGGACAATAGCGCGTTCGTTCCTCACCATAGACACCTGCGGTCCAGAGTTTTGCAAATATCTCAGCAACGTTGTGGTTGTATTTCGCTCAGTACCCTGCCGCCAAATTACAGTAGGCAGAAAATAAAAAGGTATAACAATATAAATCAGTATTTCTATGCTGTCTAGAGTAATTCCGTTTCTTCTACTTCCCAAATTTTTTCATTTAGATGTCCACTACAGCATAAGTTGCTGAAACACATGGAACGTGTACAGTGGCAATCAAGTGAAATGTGAAGACATCAATATTTACTTGGATCATGTTGTATAATTGATGGAAATTTACAGTTGTACCGTTGTAGTTTATTTTCTTTCCTTAACGGGTTGTGCGTTTATTTATAAATTTTGTCATCTTTTGTGCTATTAAGTTGTTTGGCAATTAGTGAAGGATTTAAACCTATATTCCTTAAGTCTCAGCTCAGAATAAACATTTTTAGTCGATATAAAAACCATTAGAATCTACAACTTTTTGTCTTCAAGAAAAAAAAAGAGAACTTATTCTGCTTGCACAAAAAACTGAGATTCTAAGGGCGATCGAGTAGTTGAAAGTAGTTCCGACTCTGACCTAGTTTCTGAAGAATTTCTTGTAACAACAAGCGTCGAGGTTGCTCTACTCACCTAAAGATGGATAGCGCATTCTGGTAGCATATGCTATTTTTGCTTTTTTCATATCTTCTATTCAGGTTAACAATCTCTCGTCCTTTATTAGACTAAGAATCAACTATTAACTAGGGATCTTCTATGTGGCGAAGATTTGGGAGCGTCCTCTTAGAGCTATTCCAACACTCAAGAATTTTGCCTTCTTCAAGAATCAACTCGATTATCATTCCATATTGGTGAAGAATGCAAAAATGCCAGGTAATGGCCAAATTTGGACGCAAAGGCGAAGAACTGAATGGAGTTCTAGGGTGTGTAGAGCATGCGACCACGTGAAGTGGCCTGGGCTTCTGAGGCACCCACTGCTCCAAGGAGAACTGTGGGATGGGGCTGACGTTGTGATAGGTGTCGCTTGCCTCTTTCACTACTTCCAAGGCATGTTTGAGAACTCTCGAAGCTACTTGTTTCTTTTAATCAGGTCTGAGAGTAAGGTGAATATTTTCTAATATTTTATTATTTAATAATAAATATTTAATATTTTCACCCTAATCTAATGTGATAATAACTGAATCGAAGTGATATAAATTTCTCACAGGTCAAATGGGATAGAATAAAGAACTTCACTTAGCTAAATGGTAAGGTTTTAGAAAATCTATGCAATTTTATACGATTGTCCAAATAATGACGTCACATAAACTTCACTTAGCTCCCTCAATGCTTCGTCGAAAATTCTGTGGTAGGGAAATTATACTTAGCAGAATGGCTGAGCGCGGACTGGTGCTAATTTTCCAATATTCATTTCCATTAACCATAACGTCAACCATTTGTAATAAATCATTTATTTACAACAAAACTTACACACAGGGATCGCAGAGGTAAGTTGAAAACAATCACAAGTTCATGTCATCACAATCTAACGAGAATAAATATAACCACGTAATCATCATGAAAACTTGCCGAAGAATTTAAAATCCTGATTAGGCTTAGCTAGCAGAATCAAGTATCATTTGTACTTTTTACAGTTCATTGAAACGCCGTTTATAAAACGTCACTTATTACTTACAAGCAGTTATAAGTGAATGACGTATGTGTAAATGTAAGGCAAGCATGAGCGTTAGGATTGAACTCAAACCAGTTACACATTCGACAAAGAATCGTATTAATGTGTAGGATATACAGCTTATATGTGACTTATAAACGTGAACTCTATAAGCGGCTGAGCCGAAATAGGTCAGAAATAGCGCCTATGTACAGTGTACATAGTCATAGTGCCTATGACTAATAGAAATCCTTAATGAATGACTTGAATAGACAACCCGTTCATGAAAGAGCACAGTCTTAGTACCACTTGAAGTGTGTATCATGGCATCTGCCATTAAAAAGTAGGTGAATGTTTTTCTACTTTAATTTGTTTGATAATTAAACGTCTCCAACTACAGTACGCCGGAACTGGATGAGTTGTTAGCTCTGAACAGCACCGCCTGCACAAGAACAGTGGCATCTTTGTTTCGTTAACACATAGACCTTAGCGAGGAAGTCACTCTGCAATGAAAAAGAATCCTACCATCGAGATTTTAAAGCATTTATTACCGAAGAATTCAATTCTCGCCAATTGAAACTGGTTCCAAGGGTACCAGATAGAATAGTTTGCCTGAGAAATACTCTTTTCAATATCTGGTAAATAGGGTTCAATCAGCAGATGTTACAGTATTCCTATTTTTGAACTCCGCATACAATTGAAAAGGAGATAATTGGTAACCTTGGCGACAGAGTACACGTGACCTTGAAATGCGTACTGCATAGTGCGGCCGTCGATGTCGGCTTCACCAAGAAATTCGTAGCCTTCGTCCTTAAATGCAGGAAAGATTACATATTGTACAGAACCCCAATTGCAGATCATAGAATTAAAAATTCATGTGTAATAATATTAGTTACAAAAAAGGATATGTAACTACGGTGTGGCAGCAGTACATCATCATGGCATCAGTTTGCGGCATCTCAGCTTCCTGGTATTCACTATAAGTTAGCCGCAGCGATGCTGAGATATTTGCAAAACCCGGATCCCAGTCTAGATTCGAACGCGCCACTACTTTTTCAGATAGCTCACGTGTTATGCACCGCTGAGCCCCATTTGCGTTTCCCCACCTAAGTTTTTACTCTAATGAATGCTTCCATCAATGGTCATCCGTCAACGGAAATGATTTGTGGATCATAAACCGTCGTTGAACTCAGTTAAACTGAAGCTGCAGTCGAAATTGCAGTGTATAACTTTTTATTTCCTGCTCATTACTTTTTGACGATGACGTTTGGGTAAAAAACTGGCTGAGAGAAAGGCAAACCGAAGACCTCAGTGGTGCGGTGGGTAACATTTGTGCCACCGGAAAAGGTAATCTCCGGTTCGAATGTGGACTGAGGTCTGAGTTTTGCAAATATCTTAGCATCACTGTGGTTGCCTTTCACATAATACTCTGACATGAAAAAATAATACGCAGTAATTGCAAAGTTACACATTATTTGCACACTTGATTGGTTTGTGTTAAATGCCAATTAAAACGTGCCTACGTCTTAAACAACTACGTTTCTTGTAGAAAACTCAGTGTTTTCCGCATCTACTTCAAGAAAGCCTGAAACTCCATTGGAAACTGTTCAAAAGAGCATTATGTTAAAGAAAGAAAGAAAGAAGGAAAGGTTGACGCCAAGTGGAGGTGCGGCCGTCTTGGTACAGTCAACAGCAAGTCGATCCGTAGGATAATCGCGAACAAAATTAACTGAGAAAAACGTTGCCAGCTATAATATTAATAAGACTTTTGGAATGGCATCACTCCTGTAGACTGTCAACGGCGGAATTTTTGAGCTCTCATCCGCTCCATGGACAACAATTAACCGATACGATGGAAAATCACCTGAAGAAATGGAACGAATTGCTGGAAATCCTCAAGATGCGCTCTAAACGTCTGAAGAATTTTACAGTTAAAATTGCTCGTGTTTATAAAGAAAAAACGGCAATCAGTTTGCTTATCCGTTGTTGAAAAATCTCGAAACAAAATTATTACAAGGATTGATTTGCCGAAGAATCAATGCAAATGAGAAAACCCATTTAGTTCATTATCAGTAAAGAGACCAAAGCCAACGCACAAGTTCATCGAGGTGTTGACTATCAAAGATTTGATGATCCATTAAATTCCAATGAGACTTTTCAACGAAATCAGGAGTTTCTCTATCTAACGAGAAGAATGGCCGCATAACTGCAGCCTGATTTCCCGAGTGCCTTGCCAGATTCTGAATTAAATCGCATGGAATTTTCCACCTAAAGTTCATAAAATCATAAAAGTTCGGTTCATAAAGCAAAAACTAAGAGGAAGGTCACTTTTACGGATAGTGAGCACTGTGAATACTAACGAGATCATCTGAGATTGACAGTAATTATAGGAGATACACCATAGAATCCATAAACTGGAGATTGCACGCACGCGTCAAGAAATTCGTTCGGTACGTCTTCAAAACATCGCTTTACAGTGATTTACCAGCTCATCGTTGCTGCAGATATTCCAGGTCGTTCAAATGCAGAGGAATTTTAAAGCGTGTTGTTCTTCCCTAGTGAGAAACAGATTGCCAGAAAGACAGAAATTGTATAGATCCGATGAATGTTCGTGATTTCTAAAGAGAGGACATTCAAGTAGTGAGGTATTGCTTCACGAACTCATGTTCTGTGATTCCATACTCGATGTCACCTTCCATGTAATCAAAATGGAGGCAGATGGAAAATCGAAATACTTGCTACGCCAATGATGCTAGCAGTGCTGGGTAACGGTTGTGAACATCAAGGATGTAGTGAATGACCTAGCTCTTTTGCCATGGCTCCTATAGATAACATGCTGGATCGTTATCCTGTAAAACAGTTCGCAGAGCTTGTCTTAAGCATAAACTCAAATCTTAACCCTTTCATTTACTGCCTTTTTGTTCTTAATGGCATGGTATGTTGCGAAATATAACTCGTATGTAATGCTGAGATATTACACCTGCGGTCCGGAGTTTTGCAGACCCAGATGGTATGGTGGTGAAGTGCGCTACTCCCCGGTAACGACAATAGCGCGCGTTCGTTCCTCACCGCATACACCTGCGGTCCGGAGTTTTGCAAATATCTCAGCATTACATACGAGTTATAAACTCAAATCTTCAGAAAGCCAACGTGAAAACTGGTCTGGTGGTCTTCCGCCGGATATTTCTACCATATATTACAATGTTCTTCTTGCCAGTCTAGGTAAACCATTACAGAAATTATTACATCGTGACTAAGTAGAATAAATACGGTTGAAATCAGTACGGTCGGCGACTGAATCAACTGAAAGACATAATATTAAAACACGAGTACGTTCGCTATGCTTCGAAGATAAGTGTAGATGCCGTGAAGAGTCGGGTACCGAAATTATCTCCCGTTTCTGAAGTCCCGAAAAAAAGGTTTCAAGAGAAATTTTTTTTCAACTCCTTCATTAGCAAAACCAAAAACGCTTTTTAAAATTTCAACCCTGAACGAGGTGATCAGATTTTGTTCAAACTGGAATCTACAAGCTTAACTGCGGTGATTTCGCAATATAATAATACTTTAAACAAAGTTAAGAAAACGATAATATTAGCGTTGTATAGTAAACATGTCATGTAAGAATCAGCTAGAATTTTTTCCCAAAAACGTAATACAGGCCTAGATGACGTCATTACCTGAAAAACAGCTGGCGCCAATCGTGGACTGCAAATATTCGATTTTATTTTCAGAGAGATTGCTGTGGCTACATCAAGATTTCTCGCTAGTACCCATACGAACCTAAGATAAGTTTTAGATAGAATTCACAACTTCGATGTCCAGCAGCCGTTGATTCGCTTAAAAAGCAAACACCACTAAGAAAGTCGTCGAGTCATACAAGTTCGAATCACATCGTACTCGAAAGAAAACGGCTAGCACAAGTAGTGATAGCAAATTATTCCCCTAAGACCTAATTTTTATTTAAACAATACGTACTTGAAATTATTACTTTCTGGCGTTCCGACGTATTGCAGCAGCCTAACTGCTTCTTTCGTCATTGAGGGTTGTGTTAGGTTCATGATTCGTCCATTCTGTAAAGCTACACAGCATACGTTTACTTCCATACAATAGCACACAACACAACCGTACAAAGTTATATTTCCACCAACAGTAGAATTCTCTATCATACTTCTGTTTCGAAACTTTAACTGGGTAGTGGATATAAAAATCGAAGAAAAAACATAAAATGAAGGAAGAAATTCCACTTTGTAACGAATGAAATAGTTATAACAAAAACATTTGTTGAAATGAAGGTCTAAAACTAAACTGAGGACTAAAAATTGCACTTAACAAAAAAGAAAAAAACGCAACATGAGATTGTCCTTAAGCATAGAGGATAAAGGATAAAGCTCCCGGCGCTGATCAATCCCTGAGGCATGCGCCAAGCATTCGACTTCATTATTATGCATCGTTTGGTGATGACTGAATGCATATCTGTCCTTTACAATGACTCGCGGAAGCCTACCGATGTATCTAGCCAGTGCTGCTACCTTCCCAAGAGAAGTCTGGTGGAAATTTGCCGACCCCGGAGGGATGGAAGGCTCAGTTGGCCATGGGCACGGGGATCGATTCCACGTCTACGTTACAGGGCGCCTCGGACCACTATGCCACATGTCAAAACGACAACGTCGGACTTCTCTTCAAAACAATCCAAGATTTTTCGTTTTATTTCTAAAGCCGAAGCATCACTAGATTAGAAAATATTCTTTCCCACTCCTTTTCCACAAGGAAGAAGAGAACTTTTCTATAAGAAAAGACCCACCTGAATGAAAGTGCCTTCTACATTCATTCGCTGGTCGAAATAAATACTTCCCCACTGTGGTGCTCGATTGCTTGGATACATAAAAAGAAAGGGATACGAAATCCTTTTTTTCATGAATACACTATGAAACATCTCAAAACCTTTGCAGTACTATTGATATGCTTTGCGAAATAGTTTAAATTGTACAACAATAATGATGCTGAAAAATGACCAAAACATGAGATCTCAGTTGGGCTTTGAACCCGTGAGTATCCTAGTCGGCGCTCAAGGGCAATCCACTCCATCAACCGAGATCTTTGCTTTTCCTTCCTCCCAGCTTTTTTCCTCTCTTTTTTACTCTAGAACCAGCACCTCGGTGCCGATTTGTGCTGGTCAGATCATCGCGCTGATGGATGATTGCTTAAAACACCGATAGAGTGAATAACTACCTGAGAGAAAGGTAAAGCAAAGGCTTTGACTGGCCGGGTGGATAGCACGTGAGCTCTCGGAAAGGGTAACCGCGAGCTCTAAGTCCACCCACATGGAATCTCGAGTTTTGCACAGGTCTCAGCATCGTTGTGGGGTATTTCATACAATACACCATAACATCCAATACCACAGATCCTCCTCATATGAGGGATCTCGAGCCGGTTAGTCGCGATACTACGTGGAGCGTCTCCAGTGGGCGGATAGGGAGTTAATCGCAGAGCAAAATGTTTCTATTGCACCGATTTGACACCTACTTTCTGTATCTGCTAGTCGTATTTATGCACGAGAGTTTAGGTGCGTTCTTGCTTACGCGGATTGTATTCTACGAGTCAATTCGGCCAAAATCTTGCAATCAAGTGACAGGGAAGTATATAAGAGGCGGTTAGGAGTCGCCTCCAACAAATAAGCTGCATGCTCACTCTGGAAGAGACTGGCAAGCTACTCGTGTGTATACCTAGCTCCCACGTTCAGAGCCCAGCAAGGTATACGTGGGTATCAAAAAGCTAAAAACAGTAGAAGGAACGGGTTTCATTCGCCTAACCCCGAAAGAACCCCCAATTCGGCAGCGCTGGGTGAGATGAGTACGAAGAAGTTGCCAAAATCTCAAGGCCAATGGAAACTGCCTAGATTTCAAAAAACTATGGTGACGATCTGTACCTGCAGTGCACGTACACTTGCATCCTAACCCTAGATGGAAGACTTGCTCAAGAAAGCAAGAAGGATAAGGTACGACGTCAACGGCCTGGCCCAGACGAGACGACACCACCTATTCAACGCCGTCTATGACACCGGAGAAGAACTGTTCCTCGGAACATGCGACAGTAGAGGAGTCGGCGGTGTCGGCGTTCTCGTCAACATGAGTTTGTACATGAACAACGACTCATTCGAGCAACTTACAACCCGAATCGGACGTTTACGATTAAAAAGACGTGAATCAATTCCGGTTTTGATAATCTTCGTCGTTTACGCGCCGACATCAAACTAGACGAAGAAGTCGAGGGGTTCCAAATGGACTTGAAGAAGTTCTGTCGAGAAGACCATACATTCTTCAAATTCATCATTGGAGATTTCAACGCCAAGATTGGACCAAGAAGAACGTCTGAAGAACGTCACATTGGGAGCCACGAATTAGAATGGAACGAACAGGATGAGCGGTATCTGAGTTTATCACGGTGACCAAGACAATCCATGGTAACTCGCAATTCTAGAAGCTCCACCTTCAGCGCTCGACGTGGGAGTCTCCCAGTGGAGAGTTCCGTAACGAAATAGACCACATGATAGTAAACAGAAGGTTTTGCCTAACCGATGTCGCTGTTGTCCCAAAATTCTACACGGGGTCAAACCACCGTCTCCTTCGTGCAAGATTCTACTTCTCGAGGAAAGGAGAAAAAGCCGTTAAATCCAAAAACCGAAGTCCTAGAACCACCGAAAACTGGGACTGTTTCAATTCATTAGTCTTCCGTTGGGAAGATGCCGTTGTCAATAACATCGACGAAGAATACGATCAGCTCATTCAACAACACTTTAGCGCTATAAAAGCTGAGAGTTCGAAATTCACCAAGAGACGTTTGTCTCCAGAAACATTCGATCTGATACGCCAGTGTGGAACCACACGAGCTGCAGGCAACTCGAATTAACGTCCGAACTTGCAAAACAGTGCAGACAGGAGATAAAAGAAGATCTTAAAAAGAGAAGAGCAGGAGCAATGGCTGAGTCTGCAAAGGCCGGGAAAAGCATTCGCAAAGCCCACCGAAGCTTCACCAATTACAAGACCAAAATGATTGCTCTCCGGCGCCCACACGGAACAGCTGCAGCTTCCAGAAAGGCAATGGAGAAAATCATTCACGAATACTACTCAGATTCCTTAGATAGCCACGTCCTCCTCCCCTTATATGAAATAAAGGAGGATGGACATGACGTACCACCCGTTCCCCCTTCCGAAATCCGACATGCTATTTCATCGGTGAAAAATCGAACAGCATCAGGTTCGAACAGGATGAAATCTGAACACCTGAAGAACTTTCGGTCAGTCTTCATAAACACACACATGTTTACATGTTACCTGTCAGAACGCAAGGTTCCTATTCAATGGAAGACCACCAAGATCGTGCTAATGTTCAAGAAGGAAGACCTCCACGATATCGGCAACTATCACCCAATCTGCTTGTTGTCTGTCATCTACAAACTTCCCACTTGAGTTGTAGTAAACGGGATTGGCAGAACACTAAACAAAGGGCAGCCATGTCAGCAAGCAGGGTTTCGAAAAGGATTTAATGAGATGGACCACATCCACTCTATAACAAGACTCGAGGTATCGCGGGAGTACAAAAGACCGTTCTGTCTCACTTTCATCGATTTAAAGTAGACCTTTGATTCAGTTGAGATAGAAGCAGTCATGGAAGGCCTTGATAGTCAAGGAGACCCTACTCAGTACATAAAGATTCATTGTGAGCTGTACAAAAATTTCACAACCAAGATATCACTATTCTGCAATGATATTAACATTGACGTCAAAAGAGGGGTTAGGCAAGGTGATACCATCTCGCCAAAATATTTACAGCCGCTCTCCATAACATCATGCGAACATCGGAATGGGATTATATGGGAGTGAAAATCGTTGGTCGGCAGTTTCATAATCTTCGCTTTGCCGATGACATCGTCCTTATGACACCAAATATTAGCCAAGCGGAATGCATGCTTGCCGACTTTGATAGAACTTGTGGAAAGATTGGTCTTCGACTAAATCTCACAAAAACTATGTTCATGAGGAACGGATTGGTTTCGTATGCCCCATTGACGCTTAACGGAACGAATAACTCCGATTGCTCTAGGCTCCAGTCAGTCTACCTCCGTCGGGAAATCAACATGAGCAACGACTTAGTTCCGGAGCTGAGCAGAAGTAAACGAGCGGCTTGGAGAGCTCTCAAAAGCATCGAGGATGCAGTGAAATGGACAAAGAACACCCGACTCCGTGCCCATCTTTTCTACTCAACGGTATTTCCTGCCCTAACGTATGCGTCAGAACCCGGTCGCTGTGTAAACAGGATGAAAGGTTACTCGTCGTTGTCGAACGCGCAGTCGAAAGGACGATGCTAGGAATATCCCGTTCCACACAAGTAAGGGGTAGGATCCGAAGCTCCGATTTGCGTCAACGATCAAAAATCAAAGATGCTGTTCTGTACGCCAACCAGTCGAAGATAAGGTGGGCCGGACGCGTAATGCATGTGAATGACAACCGATGGACAACAGCCGTTAGTGACTCGATACGTCGGGATGTTAAACGCACTGTAGGAAGACCACCAACTCGATGCTCAGAGTTCTTCACGAAAAGCCTAAAAAAAGATATGATGCTCGACAAGTAACTAGAGCGAGCAAAACTCACTGGGTTACTCTTGGACGCAACGGGGAAAAATGGAACAATTATTGTCGTCCGCTCGAGTCACTCGACGATCAACGGGCCTACAGGTGATGCAGATGATACCCCATGATGCCATAAAAGAAAATACAAGCAGAATACGATTTAAATAAGTTGTAGCTGTAAAAGAGAGGTGTTAGTAACATAAAAACTCCAAAGCGTTGCTCATTCGATGGTACCCATCCTTTCTATAGGCGGCAAAAATCCGTGGACTACCGTACTTTATAAACTTTCAAGCTTTACCTGATAAGTGAAAAATAATGAAGCTAACTTTGATAAGATGATAACCTGTGAAAGCATAAAAAAAGGAAATAGCATTTACCATATAGCTACATAATGAACTTGTGGTGGACGGAGACCTCGCTGCAGTGGCCTACTGAGACCAATAACGGCGTTCGGCGGAAAACGTGGCGCTTTGATGGTGAACGGTGAGTAAAACTCTGGGCCCACAAGTCCGTTATACTGTAAAGGAAAAATAACTTTATGTTGAAAACGCTTCTTTCTCAGATGAAAATACAATATGATTTGATTGCTTTCGTAAGGTGAAGAAGCCAAGAAATGCTATGAAACTAAATCAACTAACGTTAGTGCATCAAATCATGTTTAGCAGAACATTTGGTCTCACCAGGTTTTAATATGGTTTCCCATCGTCTTAGAAAGAAGGACCAGCTGGATAAAACTTTACTTTAGTAACTGCAACTCGAGAAAGGAACGACATAAAGATTACTGCAGCTATGTCGATAAGTTCAATCCATATCCGTGGCAAGAACGGTATTCACAAAAGAGGAGTAAAAATGACTAACGAAATAGTTCATTATGTGGACTTTATTGGGTCAGGCTCACCTCATCTGATGACTAGAATAGACTACAGTTTCAGTTTTTGATGAAAATCATGAATCACTCTAGTCAACAACTTTCACTAAAATAGACGAACGTACAAAGTCAGCTGCTCGTTTCTTGATGTTACTTCTGACAGACTCGGCATATGATGGTGACATGAGCACAGTTGAATAGTTATCGGTGATGACATCGAACCCAGATCCTTCAAGATGAGATAATTGCACGGATTTCTCGATTGTATAGTCTCCTGGCAAGTCACTTGCTATGAGTGTTGAATTCCATGCCCTCGCATGATGTACCAGAAGGCCCCACAGTGTCACCCAGGTGGATACTGGGGGTACCAGCATTGGTAGTAGTGAATTCTGAAAGAATCGCAGCTCAAAAAATCGCGGTAATCTTTGGTAATGTTTTGTGGAATATGTGAAAATTTTTAATGCAAGAAAGAAAAGATAGATACGGTTGCCTTGCGTACGCATCGTTCGAGATAGGAAAACCAAACCGATCTGCCAAATGCAAAAGCTGTTTTCATGCTAAGATGAGCTCTTCATGGAAAGTTTGCTAAGTAGAGATTGACTATGAAAATCTTTGAAAACGGACATCGCATCTTAAGGCAACGAAGCGGTTGGTGGACGTAGCTGACGGTAGAAATGAAGAATGAACAAGCACAGTTGCGTAAGTTGTGGAACAACGAAATGTAAAAATACGGCAATTCGGTCGACGTTGATGAGGATCTGTTGAGTCTGACTGAACAAATAAAAGAATTCTGACCCCTCATGTACGAAAAATATCGACTTTTAGTTCACATTAAACATGAACGTATGAAATATGACACATCGTTGTTTCGGATTTTGTAGCTTCGCTGGTTCTATGCCAGGAAAGGGTAATCTACTCCTTCTTCTAAACTGAATAAGTGGCGGTTTTCACTGAGCAGAATAAAAGACACTGTCCTTTTCTCAGATCTAACACACCATCGCCATAAGTGGAAAAAGGACAAGGCGTGCACTTTGAGACATCCCTGAAAGATGCATCACGCATTCGACTCAATTCGTAGCACAGAGGTGATTGTATTCATATATGGTCCATAAAAACAATAGCAGACTTATATTAATGTGTCAAGTTAGTGTTTTTATCCTCTCAGACAGGCCTGGTATCAGTTTTCTAACCTCGGAAGGATAAATGGCTTAGTTATCGTGGAGGCGATTTCAAACTAAAGATCACATTTTTGTCTCATGGTACCTCTAGTCACTGTGCTACAGTCGCTTTTACTACTAGTTAAGCTAGAATCTGAACTCTAACATAAGAATGGAAGCTAATCATCGAATCGGCCGACAAATCATAGCATTTTTAACTGCTTTTTGAAGTATATTCAGAGGTACAATGGCAAAGATTCAAAAACAAATGTTTTCGGATGGAAATTAATTTCAAGAAAAACCTAAGAGATCGGTGCTATTTGTATGTGTACCGGACTTTTAATAGTACCAGGTAATCTCAAGCCATGAGGAGATGCTTGGACGAAATATGATTCGAATGGCGAAGTGCTTTGCTGGACACGATATTTTGTTAAGGACAATAGTGACGTGTATGCCACTGTCAGTGATAGTGGGTCCGTTTGAATCCCGACAGCTGGAATACAACGACGCCTAACTATGGATGCTCTGATATTGCGAATGTACACGTGGTATGAACAGGACATAGAAATTTCTATTGCTCTTGTCATTCAGTCTGAATTAAGACTCAAAAATTGGCTAAACTGCCAAGAAAAGTTAGTAAAAGGATGAGATTAAGCGTCTCATTTCGTTATGAATTTCGAAATGTGGTGTCGACGCAGGGGTACACTGTGTTTTTCCTAACACTGACTCATTGCTTTCTTAGTCAAAAACTTTTGCGTAGGTGGAGCTATAAATTTATATGCTATATGTACATATTTAAGCAGAATGTCCTACTCATAAATGATGTGAACGTACATGTCATTTTGTTTTATCAAAGAAAATACCCTTATTATCAGTGTTTTGTTCTCCCATTCAAATAGCTTAGTAGCACTCTACTAGTATCCTTAGCAAGAAAGAAAGGGCCTATATTAAAAAAAAACAGTTCATATTCTCCTTAAAGCGTCACAGTATTCATTTTAAAGCAGCTTAAATCACTTACATAAGTTTTTCCCTTTTAATACCCAACACGAACAAGCGACGGATAGTAGGTAGTGAGGCCCGTCATCGCAAGCACGGTTTAGTTCAATTCCACTCCTGGCTAACCAAGCCTCTCATCCCTCCAGAGTGAGGAAAATAGGTATCGGACTTGTCTGGGAAAAGGCCACTTACTACAATCCAGTTGGAAACGATCCAGCACGGTTATCTCAGAACTCCAGGTAGAATTGCTCGACCAGCATTCTACGACATTCAGAATGAAATGAAAAGCCTCAAGCAGCAGCCGAAGCCACACGTGAAGTAATATCTTCGTAGACAATGGAAGCGAGGAAACGAAGTGAATATGAGAAGTGCTAGGATCCGTAAAGTAGAAGCGAAGACGGGTCAACCAAAACAAAATAAAAAAATTACCCTACAATGATTTAGCCTGCCATCGTAGTAGGGAATGAGGTGCTTGTAGGTGTAGAACTAAACAAAAAACTAGAATCGTCGTCCATTAGGACTGACCAGGTTAAACACTTCAGTATTTCCATCCGGAAAATCCAGACTAAAGTAACCCAACATAAGGAATTGCTGCCGTTCATGAGGAAGACTGATTGCAAGTTCACAAGCCTAGTGTAAATGGGTTGGTGAGCACTTATGATGAAATTGGAAATGCTATGCAAAACTTTCTCGAAAGTCGAGGCAGAAATCATTCAAGCCAGCAACGTATTAGGCCAATAAAAAATTTGCTCAGTCAGCTCAATTTTTTTTTGAGAACGGGCTATTTAGACATTTACGCATTTTTATGACCAGTTTCACCTTTCCGTAAACGAATGAATCTAAAAATGTGTTTCATAGAGAAACAATCCACCTATTGCAGAAGAATTTCCTTGCTGAAGTCACGTGACTCCTGAGTGCAAACGCGATAACAATGGAATTCGTCATTAGTGGCACAATAGATAGCATTCTTTCTATCAAACAGATTCATGGCTTTGCATTAAACAAAAACAATGAATGGCTATAGAGATGCATTTTCTTTAAGGAGTTTTTCCCACAAGGTGTATTGTTATGTTAGATTATACAAAATTTACAGCATTGAATGAATAGGCGGGTATAGCGCAAAGGTTGGATATCCTATGCTATACACACCGGATCAACCGGTTTTTCAATTGCGCGCTCAGGCGTCACCAACCTTTGTATCTCTACAGAACACTAACCTTTGTATCTCTACGGAATAGCCAAATTGCTAGCAGACTTGGCTCGGGAAATAATAATATCGACTGATACACTACTGGACTACCGAAAATCACTACAAACCAGACACGCGCTCAATTACCTCTATGATGCTCGATTAAGTCGAATGTATAGCTCTCACTCCTTCTGGATTGATCAACGCCGAATGCCTTACATTTTCGTCCTTATTTACCTAATGTATATGCTAAACACAGAAAAGCTCAGTATTGATATAAATTCTTTCAAATATAGAACTTCTGAAGTAGAGAAGATCAGTGAGCTTAACGAAATGCGCAAAAAGATTGGGCTAAGCATAAGCCAGAAGAAAACCGACTTGTGAGGAATCCATGGTGCGAAGCTGAATAGATCAAACAGGATGGTTCTCTGACTACGTAGACTACCTCGTACATGTATCTTGGGCGCTCAATGAAAATCGAGCACAACATGAAGGAGGAATTAGGCAAAAGAAAGAGAGCAGCATGGGGCACATTCAAGCTTCTCAAAGTAGCCACCGACCAACTAGCGAATCCAAAACTCACCTTTTCAACTCAGCAGTCCCCCCAGCGCTCTTTTATACAGCAGAGAGGTGAGGTGATGTTTCAACCACTTAAAGAATGCTGCACACCGCTTACAGAGCTGTTAAACGATGTCTTCTGAAATATAACCGGCACACACAACATATAGCCGGAATGCGAAGCTCTAATCTGCAAAGCCTATCTCATCATCGAGACAAACGAGTGCAAAATGTGTTATATTCCGCACAACCCGTAAATACGGATGGTGTCCAGGTAAGTACGTATAAAACTTATCGGTTGCCTGGAAATTATGTATTCAAACTCGCATGTATGAAAGGCTTGGTTACCCTGGGACGTGAGATCAAATGAACAGCAAGCGTGTGTTGTAGAGCACCTATAACCACTACCTGATCCACATAAGGACAATTGGAGTCTACATATCTTTGCCAACGATATTCACCTCTATCTATATCATAGCACTGGTTAGCGCAATGGTTAGTGGTGTTATCGACCAGCAACCAACCCCACCAACCCCCCCCCTTCCCCCCCCCCAG